>CAJQUW010014088.1:600000-889425 GCA_907163375.1 Prostheceraeus crozeri | reverse complement strand
CATGAAGACCTCCTCTTCGTGTTGGTACTTTCTTCCGGGCTTCTTGACTTTGAACCGTGACCCTTCCATAGAGTGCGTTCGCATGGACTTCTATTCATGTGACGCATCGTCTCGATTGATACTCACTATCTTCATCACAGGATAGTCGGGCTATAGCAGGAGGCTTGGGTCTGAACACACTACTGGCTTCGCTTGGTGTTGTCGATCGCTCCATCGGAGATTGGGGAGGTGTATTGGCGTACGTTCCACTGGCGAAGTGGTACGATCAGCCAAGTACCGTTCTCAACTGCGGCTTTCTGTTTGCGATCCATTATGACTTTGAAGATTTAAAATAATTGTACTTGTAAACGTGAGGATTAGAAACTATTTGATAAGAATTGGTACAAACCTTCGTACTTACATACTTTTTAAACAAAAGGGAAATCCTAACAGCATAATCAGAGAAGGTACCGAACTTCCCCTAAAGAATATATAACTATATTAAAGATTGTCATTGTTCCAAACTGTTAAGTACTTATCCCTCAACGTTCCATAACAAAGAAGCATGTCCTCAAAGCCATTATTTTGGTCAGTTGGACATGACCATCGCATCTGTGATGCGGCTCGCAAAGTGGCCCTGTGGAAGGACCTTGACTGTGTCAGCACTTCAAAGGCGGAATGGACTACAGTGAAGTTGTGTCCGGTACACGAGTGCGATCATGACTTTAGCAACAATAAAACATTTCATGAATGGTGTGATGACTTCCTAAAGATCATGGAGTCGCCTGAGGGACGTGATCTACACCCATCATTTATTTTTCATGCTTAAATTAAACTTACATTGTAAATCTCTTGTCTTTTTCACTTTAAACATAGTTCTGGAATTGGTTTTCTTATTGGGGAGCAACTAAATCATAACTGCACATTAAAGTTTCACATCTAAATAGTGCTACATTTAAAATAATTGTCACAATAGTCGCAATTGAGCAAACCCATTCAAAATCAAACAACGGACGTCTATCGGTACGTACCCAAGTGCTCAGAACCAAACCACACAAGTTCGATCATAGACGTTCCGAAACACAGTGTACTCAACTGAGTGTACCAAACACATGTACCTATCCAGTAAAACAGATCTCATACAAGTTCCTATTCATAACACTGAATTATACATGTACCTATCCATGTGCCTATCGATAACTAAATTATACATGTACCTATCCATGTACCTATTGATAACACTAAACTTTACATGTACCTATCCATGTACCTATCCGTCGCAAGTAGGGCACAGTTTTCACTACTTGTTTCAAATTGATCTATGTGCTTGCCAAAACAAGTCAAAGAAAATTTGGGGCTTTCGGGTTTATGGGCCTCTAGGAACCACCAATTTCAAACACAATTAATTCAACAACATTCAAATGATAGATCCGAAAATTCTCTTTCAGATGATTATAAATTTGTCGATATTTCCTAATAGCAAAAAAATTTAGAAGGTGTTGAAAAATGTACGTGTCCGTAGATCTATGTCAAGTTTCCAACTTACTGTCGCGCACTGTAAATACCATATTTAAGCAAGACAGAAAATTTCTTATTTTTTCACATGTCACATGAGATTACAAATTACATGCCTTTTCAGGTTTTTAGTACATCTGATTTTAGCTACCTCTGCGAGACAGGCTTCTCACACTATGATGATGTGAAAGCAAAACAGAGAAACAGACTTCTTGCGGAGCCTTCGCTCCGGCTGAAGCTCACCGCGATACAACCGCGGCTCAACAAACTCTGTGCTGCTAAGCAAAGTGGTCACTGACTATTCACCTGGATGTACCGTTGCTAGAATATGTTTAAATGTAGTTTTAATATGCCATGTTAGAAATCATGTAATTGGCAATCTCATGTGACTGTGAGAAAATAAGAAATTATCTGTCTTGCTTAAATATGACGTATAGCACATGCATATAAACTTCATGTGATATTCATTTTCGTTTTCTCGCGTTTCTTGTATAATATTATAGCTGATACAGTATTCCGAATACTATGCTGATTTCTCAGGTGACTCATTTTCTAGACGGTACGCGCACTATCTGGAAATGCTTGGAGTATCACCAAATTGTACGCGTTACCACACATTGAAGACCACTGCCATATAACATTAGTTGTAGTGGTTAGCAAGGATGCGGAGTCCTATCATGTTCATGTCTTATCATCACTCTCGATAGTAAGCAAAACTTCACTAGAAAAAAGTGCTTCAGCAATAATGTGAAATGGCGAATGGATGATGAAACTTGTGGTTGATGGCTTACTATGCAACTGCACTATCTGGGCAAGCTGCATTCTGACTTCTCAGTGCACCTATACCGTACATGTAGGCATGATTTGAATTAAAAAAATATTGGACCTACGAAATACATTCCGTATACTCGTATTCAGTGATTTACGAGCCAGCCTTGTCAGCACTATCTTTAATTCAGTGAAAGTGTGATTTAATTTTGTCAAGTTAGATTTGCAACCTACCATAGGTCGTCATAGACCCACTTGAGCCTATGTCTAGCTTGTACTGCTGTCAATCTTGTCAATATTTTTCTATACGGAAGCGCATCAACTATGCACAAATTTACATCATTTGGCCATATTATCGTTTGATAAAAGCAACCAATAAAGCCATGTACATGTATTTATAACAGATTTACAGTAGAAATGAAAGTCACTGAAGCGTTCCATCATTCGCTCGTCGAGATTAGGGATCACTGATTAAATACTTCAAACTCGAGAACAGGTGTTCGGATCTAGATATCGGCCGGAGCACAATCATTTGATAGGACTTCAACTCCAAATCCCTTTTGTATAGCAATAGCATAATTAATGTATTTCCTGTGATAGTAATTGTAGAGTGTCATTGCACAGGAAGTTACGCGTTTGTTTCCATTTTTCTTGTATACAATAAATTGTTATCTATCGGTTGCATGTTGTTTCTGCAACATGAATTTTCTTTTTATTTCCACGACGAACATTGTCATTTTCTATTCCAAGAATGAAGAAGGTTGGTGGCACAAATCCGTCAAGACGCGCAGTTATCTTCCGTTGCTGAAATTAATAGTATATACAAGATATGCGAGTATCAGGAATATGCTTTTGTGGAATATATGTTGGCAGCATACCATATGTAGGCCTAACGTTTTCATTTTTACGGGCATTAGTCAAGGCTGATCAATTCTAATTCGTTGCCTCGAAAACTCTGCATTGAGTTCCTTTTGGAACTGGTTAACCCAGTAGTCACAACAACAAGCAGTTCAGAATCTACGGATTAGTAAACGTCGTCAGTGCTCAATAGGACTGCTTCAATTGATGAGCCCCATTCAAATTGCTGTGAACGCTTAGTTGATTTTCATCATCTAGGATTTTCTTTGAATAATCACAAAGGCCTGCATGTATTGATTTCAAAGATTACTAATGCTAATTGATTGAAAATTAAGTCAACAATTGCATCAATTAATCACAGCTAATATTTCTTTAATTTTTCTATCAACAACGATTGCAATTGAAATGTGATTGATTAATTTATTGGCCTGTAATAAATTTTTTCTATACTTATGAATAACACAAAAGAGCTCAAATTATTTGCTGATTTGATAGATTTATTATGATGTAGATTCTAAACAGGTGATATTACTTTAGGTCATTATGTTTGTTAAAAACGCTATTTAAAGCATGTTGCAAAATACACGACATACGTCCGTATATTAAGAATGCACAAGTCTAGTTAAAGTCAATCATTTGCCCAGAATTGGATGGATAGATCGAACTCGTTACTAGAATAAAAAATTCATTTGTGGAATTTCAACGTGACATTTCTGGTGATGATGGAAATATTTAGATCAGTTGTAATTTGATCCTGTTCAGAGACATGGGCAAGACTGACATTCTACAGATCTGCATTTTCATAGATAGCATTTCAGGGTTTGCCTCTGAAGTTGGCATTCAGAGTGTTGGAAGCAGAATTTTCGAATCAATGCAATTATAACTCACATTTGGTTACCTCTTGTGAAAATGTTGCAAATTTAAATTTAAAATGTGAAACACAAAGAATTCAATAGCCGCAGAGATCAATTTGTGGAGCGCTTTGGCACTTGGTTAGGTCATTTAGTTAGGTTCATTTTACCTTGGAAAATATTTAGATTTTCGGCTTTAAAAGGGGGAGTGCTCAATTCTTAATGAAAAATCAATATAATATGCTCAAGTTTATAAGTTTGAAATTTCAATGAAAAATAAACCTGTAGCATTTTAAGAAAGTCAGGTGTGATTCATTTTAATCTAAATATGATAAAATAAAATTTCGTGTGAACTTCCGCCGATGAGTGCTAGGATGGTCCTAGGATGCATTTGAGTAGGATGTGTTGTATTATGAGTAATAACAAAGTCATAATCAGACTATGCGTGCAGATTCCTCTAAAATGTCTGCAGACATTGGCGACGTTTTAGCATATCATAGATGTTTTGATTTATTCTTTAAACATAAAAAACATAACCTATATATACATATAAATTTATATGAAGAGATGTCATCTGAAAAAATGAATGATGTCCGGACATCAGAGAAATGTACCGACAAAAATGTCGAAATGTTTTATAATTGGAAATCATGTGTATTAGTAGGTTATTAAACACACGATATAAAGCAGATACACTGTAAACCGTAGACCGACATTTATCCAACAAAATTACTGACAAATCAACCGACGATTGTCACCTCCAATATCCTGCGATATCCGACGAATTTGTAGGTTCTCCACCGACATCGAAACAGATGCTTTGTGTGCAAATTAACTAAACAAAAGCTGTTGAATATTGATTGATTTTTTCGATTAGTGATTGCTTGACTTTTGGGTAATCTGTATTATTGTGTGGCAAAACCATGATTTATTTTGACATAATTTAATTAATTACCTACATTTTTGATAAAATTTAAGCTATAATTCATTGCTATTCATTTTGTCGCTTTTCGTCAGATATTGTAGGTGTTCAGTGACAACCATCCTACAAGAACTAGCGATGACCGTCAAAATAGATTTTGTAGGATAAATGTCTGTCAATTGTCAGTCAACTGTTTACATTGTATACAATGGAAATGACATTCATATTTAACAGTGCAATATTTGACACAAAAAGAGTAATAATAATGAAGTAGGGTAATGGAGAAAAGTAATTTTATCAGAAAAAATGAATTCGATTAATTGCATAGATGAACGCAAGACAACATTATGAAATGTAAAACGCATTGAGCTTACAAAAAGTATAAAATCCATCCAATAAGCGTAGAAAATAATGTTTCGTATTCAACATTGGCTTCGCTTAACAATGAAATTGTCAATGACATCATCTCAATTGCTCAATTCATTAAAATAGTGACGAAGTGTCACTCAAATCGCTTCAAAAAGATTACTTCCCCTCCTTGCAGTGAAAAAGGAGCTGATGGCATGATATACGATATTATACGATGAAATGATAGTATATATACGATTGCGGTTCACTTCACCGAAACGCAGACATCATGGCTTTCAGTCATTTCATCGACAGGTCGTTTCATCAATGTCTATGTCCAGAGACAGAAGACATCGGAGTCTGATAAAGCTCAAAGACATCATAGCTTGATGCATATGAATAATTGAGTTAATTTATGTCCACAACTATCTATGGATGCATGATGCTCTTGAGCGAATATCATCCAGCTGTCAACAGCCACCTGTTGAGAAGTCTCTATTTATAGCTACACCCGATGTGATGGAAAAGCACATGATCAAGTAGTAAAGCCGTGAAAAGCGTAGACTTTCAGTTCAACTCTTTGTATGTAATAGTTTTGTCTGAATACCATATAAATACGCTTATAAAATCGCATGCTTAACTGGACCTTAATAACAACGACCGTTTCTAAGTCAAGGACTCTGTGCGACAAAAGCAATTTCTCAAATAAGACGGGAAAGGAATTGCACCGGTATGGCCGGTCCGATTTTCCATTCCAGATAGGACCTGACCGGCGACCAGCACCGGTACACCGGCGACCAGCACCGGTACACCGGCGACCGGTTGCATCTCTTGTGGCACCCTGTGTCGCGGAACACCGGCTGAGAATCCTTGGTTTAAGCCAGGGATGCGGAGTCCTATCACTTCGATAGGACTCCGACTCCGGGTGGCAAGTATATGTAGCCTAGTTTGTTTAAAAAAACTGGTAACCTACATCATAGATCATTATAGGCTTACCTGAACCTATTTTTAGTGATTATTGCTGTGCCAATTATCAATCATTTTCGATGAAAGTTTATCAAATGTCGCTATAAGTTGGATGCATGCGACTCGGCTCATCCCATCTTGTTGATGTGTGCTTCACATGGTTTTTCTCGAGTCTCTACCAGGCAGGAAAACCCCCATCCTTCTCCAAAAAATATGAGTACACTTTCTTCGATTTTGATATGCGCTTTGGAGGAGAAATCACACACGATTAACGGGAGGGTAAGCGGTAATGTTCTCAAACAAACTAGTAATTCATTTTTGTCTCTGATGTGACCTTTGATGCGTAGTGTGATCGAGGCTAGGAAGGATTGTCTTCTCTACTAAATCACCGAGTGAAAAGCCCATCCTTTTCTCGCTATCACGGTTCATTCCCTCAACTATTACAAGCTTTGCATGCACTGCTGTCGCTGTTCTTTTGTTTGACGGAAAAAGTTGACATCAAGACAGTGACAGCCATGCACGTGGATAAATAATTTGTATTTATTATATTTCGGGTCTAGTAATAGGCCGGAGTCCGAAGTCCTATCATTTGATAGGATTGGTAGGACTCCGACTCCGCATCCCTGGTTTAAACCTCTTTGCTGTGTCAAGGAAAAGGGAATGCTCTTTCCAAAGATATTTGGAGTGGAGGCGAGCCTTTTGACAAAGATAGATCAATAAGTCAAAATAGGAGGAATGGAACAGAACTCCTCGGAACCTAATTCCTTAAACTAAGCGTGTAGTGCAAGACACTCCTGGCATTCAGGACTCACTCTTTTCCTTTTTCTTTTTGACTTCGGTGTCAGTAGACATCCGTTATAATCCGTAGGAGTTGACGCGAATGAGCTTGATGTAGCGGGTACACTGACCCTTCTCTCCGAAATAACAGTTGGAGGTTTACATCGACGCTGAACCGTCAATGAAACGCTCCTGGTTCGGGAATGCAATGGAGGGATGAGTCGGGAGGCGAGTTTTGGTTCGGGGACCGGGCTTGGCGTAGCGGGTCGCGGCGGAGTGTGTTGAAGACAAGAAACAGCCATTGGAGCAGGCAGACTTGGACGGATTTCTAACTTCAAGGCAGACACATTGGGAAAGCGTGCAAGGGTCAGTCTGTCGTCCGTCACAGTCTTCACCTCAAGGGCCACTTGCCGAGCAACAGGAGATCGTCGATGGATTTGTTGTTGAATATCGGAAGTGATAAAAAAAGTCGCTTGAGAAGTATGCCGAGGGTTCCTCGAAGGAGGTTCTGACTTGCATCGAGTCCGTCGTCTCGCAATCTCATCAACAGACGGAATCGGAACCTCATGGGAGGAATGAGGTCCCAAATATCGTGAAAAGGTAAACATGTACTCAAAAATCGGCAAAAGGAGGCATGTTGCAGGATGGCGCCGTAGATGATGGATAGGATGTAAACAAAACTGGGCTGTTAACTTGGCTGAAAAGAACCAGAAGACAAATTTGCTACACCGCAAGTGTAAGTGTTATTGGCGTCTTGTCTTGCGGTATTGAACGGAGATCGCATCGTCTGGTGACGTATCCCATTGGATCGTCCATTTGGAAAGGTTGTTGTTTTACTATGTGAATGTGGGCGAATCCATAAACGTCACATGCCGTGAATCGCAGCGTCTATACATGAATGGACAGGTACATGAACTTTTTATGAACCACTGTTTGTTTCATAAACACAAAGTCGGTTAACACTTAAGCAAATCTAATTAGGGAGACCCCAACGTACTGAGGTCGGTTCAATCAATCGCGGAGGTCGTCGGAGAAAGGATTTCCATACTGCGCAATAAATCGTGCATTATGAAGAAGTTCGATGATTTGATGAGAAATGCCATTCTTTTATCAAAATATTTCAAAATAGATTTTCCAGGGATTGTGAAAAATTAATAGAATTTCAATCAATTAATTGCTCAATGATTCCAATTTCAAATAATTGATTTCTCAACAATTATTGAGCAATTCAATTTCAATCAATTTATTGCTGAGTGATTCCAACTTCAATCAATTTATTGCTGAATGATTCCAATTTCAATTAATTGGTGGACTGAAAATCCTACTGCAATGAAAATTCCTCATGAGGAATCTCTGTTTGATGTGATTGTCTAAAATTTAGTTCAAATAAGGTCTACATGTACATCATTCAGGATTTATATGCATTTCCTCATTGATTGTAGGATTTGTCGTCGGACACGAGACACTCAATCATGCAAAAGTTCGCACGTCCCACTACTCCCAAGGACGCTTGTATACTCTGCTTTGGTGACAGGACGCGACGCGCTCATGTATCCGTCAATATGAGTTCATTAAATAATCAACAGCTATAACAGCAGACTTCAAGGCTATCAGTTGCCGGCATCCAATGTTTGCATAGCTATTTTCTAGGACTCTTCAACCAATTATACATTGCAGAACGTCATTCGGTAGCTTTTGGCAAGAAATCAGCAGAGATTGAAAATGATAAAAAAATGTCAAAAATTGATAAATGTCAATTAAGTGACTGCTGAATAATTCCTATATCAAATACTTGAGTGCATTTTATCTGATTTTAATTCATTGATTGCTTAGTAATTGCAATCTCAATTACAATCAATTGATTGTTTACGAATGCTAAAATCTAAAAGGGAACCATTGAAGAAACTATGCCAAAGTGCAAGCTGAATGCATTAATGATGGTATAATCATTAGTGTTTCTACTTTGCGGATGAATGGGCGGTATTGAGGAATCCTGTTAGAAGTGGCTTTCCACTATGTGACCGAGTGAAACCGGTGTTCGTTCTTGCTCGAGATCTTTCTATCTAGACATAAAATATTATGGTGTAAACAGTATAATTTTTACTGCATGATATGCAAGCATGTGTGTGTGTGATATACTTGTATATAGGATGATAATACAAGTCGCTGATTATCCATTAAATTCCATTTAATCAAGTACGTGTCTGCATATGCCGGATCGGGTCAGTGAATGCTTTAGGTTCGAGCAAAGGATTGTCGTGTTGTGTTCGGATGACCGGTCGTGCTATAGTCAGAGTTGCCATGGAACGCATACTTCATTCCCAAAACTGTCCAATACCACACAAAATTTCTATGGGAATATTGTGGGAATTCCCGCTCACTGGAGGAATACATTATTTTATAATATAGCACACAATTTAAATAAATCATACATGCTGTCAAGTATAGTCGACCCTTATGATGTTTATCTCCGCATTAGAAACATGAATTTATTGACAAAATCATCAGTGTCTGATTTGCGTATGATATGCACAACTTTGCTATTAATGAACCTGACCCGGTAACAATAACACTCTCTACGTACAGGGTGGTCAAGATGTAGTTTACTAGAATTAAAAGCGTGTAGCTTCAAGTAGAAGAAGCATATTCTAATGCAACATGTATCATTTTAAGCGTGAAGACACCCCATTTGTTCTCCAAAAATGTATCTTGACAAATCTTGAATTATTTTTTCTCTGCATGCTCTAAAACATTTTGCCACTCTATGCAAGAATCAAGCTTTTAAATACCAGTCTTGTTTGAAAGAATGAAAGAAGTAACAATGTAGAACACGTAAGAAGTAACAATGATCCACTCAGATATCTGTGCAGTGTTGTCCATTAACTGAGCAATCAATTTACATTCAAATTTCAAAGTGTGATCGATAAATTGTGATAAACTAATTGCAAGATTGAAAGCGCGAGTCAGTGATATTCCTGTTCAATGATAAGTGAAAGATTCACACCACAAGAACGTTTCCTAACCCCAACCCTGTATGAGGTATTTGGTTTTCCAATAATCGTACAAAGACATTTCCGACAAAGGTTTGGCCGTAGCTCAAACGCTCCATCTCCTGCTACGATTAAGTCAATTCATCAAAAGGCCTCCTTACACTTCAAAACAATGGTGCCCTAACGTTCTCAGAAAGTGGTTGTCTGATGTGGAGTGTGGAGTGGAGGAGTGTTGGTTCGTTTATCTTTGAAGGAAATGTAACGGGAGAAAGCTGCCTGGCCATGTTGTCGACATGGTTGCTTCTTCAACTCTACAGGATCCAATCATTCAATGAACAAAGACTGTCAATGCAGAATGCAGACTTCAAGCAGGATGGAGCACCTCCTTATCTGGGCACGTGCGGTAACTGGTTGGACATAGATTTTTGTGAGCATTGGATTGGGTAGGGTGGACCTATTTCCTGGTCATCAAGGTCACCTGACCTTGGAGATTGAACGAAAATTGGACATCATTGGCTTTAAAATGACATCTCATATAATTAAAAAGCAAACCATAACTCGAGTTAGGCTAGATGGATTTGAAAATAGTAAGCTATATCTGGGCTACCCTGTATTTGTCACTTGCTCTCTTAAGCAGATTTGCCAATATTTTACAAACGATTTAAGCCTGTAGGTTTGAATTCATCGATACATAATTTTATATTAAATTTATATAATTACATAAATTATTGTTTTGTATTATTATTATATATTATTATCATACAAATTGATAAATTAATAATATTACATTTATCGTTGGTGTAATACTGCGATTACATTTGCCAACTATTGTAACCATATCCTGAGGCCACAATTCAGCGCTTTTGAGGGATTTTAACCTGTACTTCTCTGGTTTTTACATCAGAACGCGATTTGTACAAGGTAACTTCTCAATGAAATTGGCTTAGTAAGGCAAAAAAGGCCTTTTGTATCCACTCTTTCAAAGTTTGAAATAATAGGACAGAATATAATTTTGAAACATAGGCCTACCTAGACATAATATCGGTATGCGCACGCTCTCGCATCTGAGATCATGCATGGCT
Organism: Prostheceraeus crozeri; assembly: GCA_907163375.1. Classification (NCBI taxonomy): domain Eukaryota; kingdom Metazoa; phylum Platyhelminthes; order Polycladida; family Euryleptidae; genus Prostheceraeus; species Prostheceraeus crozeri. Next base: position 878,369 of record CAJQUW010014088.1, on the reverse strand, counting down.
AAGATAAGACAAAGTCGGGATGCGATTTTCCATTCCTACATAACAGTAAATCGCTAATGGAATCATACATATTGCCAAATATAGGTATTACGCGAGCCTTTGCTTGTTGTTATAGGAGATTAATAGAAGTGAATTATTGCTATTAAAAAGATTAATGAATTCCCTTACGCCATTTAGGGACATAAATAGATTCATGTACGCATGTGTTCTTGTATCAGACAGATGCGTTGAGGAAGGTTTGTTGAGTCGAATTTTGGTTAACAGTGCTTTTGACCCACTTTTGAATGCGTTTCTTCCCCATCAAATGATTTTAAACCTGACTGATGAAAACTTCATAAAATTTAGACTCTGGTATAATCTACTTATTCGTTTCATTCTTGCACATAAAAAGGATTTTTTAATTGACTTGCTGTTGAAACATTGGCAACGTTTATTGTGAAATGCTGACTTTATTAGGTATTTCTTCTTATGAAGGCAAATGTACTGCTACTGCTACTACATATTGAAAGCAGGTAAATTTATTGATAAGAATACTAAAGCAGAATACTGATCTACATTTCATGCGCAACCTTGCCATCATTGAAACTATTGCATCAATGAACAGTACATACCCATGTATTAGCCTGCACTACAGAAATTTAGAGTTGCTTATTTTTTGCAATCGCTTTAAGTTGAAGGTTTGAATATAGTGATGCATTATCATGCCCATTGCAAAATTGATGGAAGAAATAAAATTTATAATTAAACTATTGGTCTAGAAATCAAACATAATGCAAGCTAGACTATTTGTTAATTAATCACCGAATTTGAGAAAATCTTAAAACATTCAGAATCGTGCGATTTTTAATTAATCTTGCTCTGAGTCGCACGATTCGGAATCGCGCGAAAATTGCATGGTGAGTGCCACTGGTCCCATTCGGTGGGACCCATTCGTCTGTGGAACGCAGTGGGCGAGGTTTACTGTCTTCCTGGTTTACCAAATGGACTTCCCTAAAGCCAAGATTTGCATCATAAAACACTGTATAGAATGAATTGACTTATAAGTTTAATCTAGTCTTGTTCTCAATGTGTATCATTGATAAATACTCCAATCGCAATGCTATTATTGATATTCTACTCATTGATGATGGGAAATTTAATATAGAATGATGTTTTACTGGAAAATTATTCACAGCGCTATGGAGTGTGATAAACATTCGCGGTGAACAGAATCAATCACTAGAGTAAAGTACCTGGATACGAAAAATAATTAATGTTTGAGACAAGCAATATTATCGGGAAATGCTCAAAAAGTCCATTGAGCTATACTAATCCAGCAGGAAAATGAATCCTGGATCAATCTATTTCATTTAGAAAAAGAGAGCAGATAAAGCATTATATTTGTCCCGATTGCTCGCTGTATTGCTCAGTTACTGTGTTCTTTCCCAATCCAATATTGCTGTGATAATTACTCTGAAATGAGATTGAAAGCAAAGCTTTCCGAAAAGGTAGCAAAACGCAGAGCAGACTGTTCACTTCAGATTGAAACCTTCCATTAGCGGTTGACGAAGTTGTGTGGAATGGCCAGCGGTCAAATTATCGGCAAGGTGTTCAATAAGTCTCAGGAGATGTTTACTTGCGCAGTCGAGTTCTGTGTCGGTCAAGTGAACCACTACTTGTGTCCGATGACGTAGTTTTGGCGCTTATCAACACATCCTGTTTTTGCTTCTCATTCAGATCGACCTTAATGTGTGTCAGATACTTAGCAATAAACATTTCTGGTCCATTATCTGTGTAGACATTGCATTCTATACAACTCAGTCATAACAACAATACCATGACAGGAGACAAGCTGGTGAGTACCAAATGTATTTGGAAATCAAAGAAGAAATAGGAGATTACAATGCAGATTGAAAGAATGATTACAGATCTGAAAACAAAATTGCAAAGGTGACAAACGCATAGAATTTTTCGTAATATCAAAATCAAAATATGTTATCTCGAAATTAAGCGTAGAACTACTGTATGTTGCACATTAATTCTAAAAGTATTATTTCGATGAAATGAATCCAGGATTAAACCAACCTCTTAAGTCACAAAAGCACAAGTAATATAGATTTGAAGTGATAATTGTTATTGGTTGTGGTTAACAATGTCTGCTGTCGATCTTTCGGATCAGATCATCCTCAGGCCATTCTAAATGCAAAACTGTAACCCTGCATTGACGCATCGCACAAAATAACGAAAAAATCTTCAGTCACTGCACTAAAATGCAGAAATGACCACCGATAATATCTTTAGCCGACGAGCACAAACATTGTGTCATTTTTGAGATCTTCAAGGTACTTAGATAAGTAGGCATTTTTTATCAAATTTTTGAAGGATGCGTTTTTCGACGAACCGCAAACAAATGGTTAGCAGTGAAGGCTAATTTGATGACAGAGTAGATGAGAAAGTAGTCAAGAATGTTTGAAATTCATCAGTTGGCAATATCGCAATGAAAAGAAAGATAGCTTTCTTCTACCGAATTGTATTACAATAAAATCAAAATTAAATACTCAATACTTCGCCGCAGGCCTTGTCAAGAGTTTATTTCATTATAAATCATTCAAGAATGAATTTTCTGATTTAATTCATAATACTTGCGGAAGTGCATACTATACGCATAAGAAATTATCATTTTATAATTGAATTTCAGTAAAAAGATGCCGATTAATTGATTGGTCTGTTATTCCAATTTCTACTAATTAATGGCATGAAACTTCAATTCTCAATTAACTGATTGCATTAATTTCTTATGGCAGTCAATTGATTGGTTTGAATTCCAATTCCAATTGCATTTTGTTTCATAAAGAAAATTCTTATAAATGTATATTTCTTAAGCATTCCTTTTGAACCGTCAGCGCGGCCTGGTGAAGAAGGTGCGAGCTTGTCTCCACCGCGGACTTCGGTTCGATTCCTGGGTCGGGCGAGTGCGGTAGGGGAATCAAGGGTGTTGGTGTCTTGTATTGACTTAATAGCTGTCATTCTCTCTAGATATTCAAAGAAATTTCTGTTTGACATCAATGTTCAGAATTTTGCCTAAATTAATGTAGTCACTGAACGATTTTTACGCCTCTCTAATATCTACTGACGGACATATCCGACATGGCACTCGATCATGTAGAAGATCGCACTGAGAATTCTTCTGACAGGAAATTGTTTTGATTTGCGTTCTCAATAGTTCGCAACTCCAACGGCAGCTGTACTATCTGCCTACCAGGACACGACACGCTTACTCACGCTTGTATTATCTAGGAGTCCATAATACACTATTCCTATTCAAGTAAATCACAACAGACGTCATGGTCATCTCCGGCAAGGCTTCCAATGTCTGCCCACCTACATGTACTGTCCAAGATTCTTCTGTCAATTATTCAGATATACGTCATAGTGTCTTGCTGTGAGAAATCAGCGTGATTGTCAAAAGTGACTAGAATATCAAATATATGATTACAATTAATTAATGACTCATTCATTTCAATGGATAAATGGCAAAATGATTTTAGGCATCAAGTATTATCATTGATTGTTCACGAACACTAATTTCAATTAATTGACTTAAAAAAGCAGATGAATTTACAATCATATCATTAAATTGAAATTGTTATATTAATTCTAAAGAACAATACGACGCGTGCTTAAAACGGGTCCTTGTAACAAAAGTGGAGTTACTTGTGAAATTGAATGTGAGGAATATGACTCAGCATGCATTGGTGAAACTTCAAGAAATGGCAAGATTAGAGTAAAAGAACATATGCAACAATTACAACAGAAAAACAATAATTCAGTTTTGTGGAAACATTGTGAAGAGAGACATGAAAACAAAATAATGAAATTCAAGATGAATATTATCAAAATGTACAGCAACGATGCATTTACAAGACAAGTAGCCGAATCAGTAGAAATAAGAAGCGCTAACAATGTACAATTACTTAACACAAAACAAGAATTTCATTCGGCACTACTGCAGTTTAGTGCACCCTCTTTTACCCCTACTGCAGTTTAGTGCACCCTCTTTTACCCCTACTGCAGTTTAGTGCACCCTAAAATGCATGTGAGAACAACATGATTTAATCAACAGAATGAATGCCGTTCGTTCTTCCCTATAGTTATAAATGAGTGTCTTTGTGTCTTCGTGTGTCTTCGTCTTCGTCTTCGGACATTGCACCGAGCGCGCGCTTCGGTGTAATGTGCGTAGTCATCGTTTGCGGGAGAATGCGCCGTTGTTTTAGGGTGCACTAAACTGCAGTAGTGCCTTTCATTCACTGAATTTGCCTGAATTGACGATATCAGTAATTTCCAACCTAAAAAGATTTCTACATCTAACCACTACATACAGTGTATGAAAGAGATACTCGTATCATGACCAAGGAAACATCCTATCTCTGCAACAGGCCTTTGAAGCTCTCCCACAGAAAGCGTCATTTTGCCTCCTGTACAATTATAGATATCTAGACCTTGTCTTGATTATTAAATGCGATTTGACTTTGATAGTGTTATCACAACTTTGACTTTATCTATGTAATATCTTTGTAACGTGAATGATACAGCTGAAGCGGCCAGACCAGCGAAATAATTATTCTGTCCAAATAAGTTTTGAGTATTTTTCTTATTCCGTTATAACCGTGCGTCGAATTGTTCTTTACAATTAATATAATAATTTGAATTTGATAATATGATTTTCAAACAATTCTTTGAAAAAAATACCTATTTACAATCAATTTATGAAAATAAATTACAATTTACCGATTGTTTAAAAGTGAATTGTACAATTTAGGAACTTGACGTATTTTGCATGATTGATGTAAAGCATATCTCAAAGTCAGTCGACAGGGCTCTCTAAACAAGTTCTTAAATGAGTGCGGGATAAGGATAGTGGGCATTAGCTCCAATCTAACTTCACTAAATATGTACAATTATATTACAGCAATTATCGCAGATTTTTGCGCTAAATAGTTACCAGTACTAAAATTAATGCTTTCAGCCGTACATGCAGTTGATACTTTCTGTAGACTTACAAGGTCAATAATAATGATGCTCTGAGATACATAGCTTATATAGCTTTATCTTTGACTTAATATTCACATCGTCGCGATTATGATCTGTACACAGGCAAGCATTTATCACGGCATTGTCTTTCATGACATTGTCTGATACAGCTACTCAGAATTTATAGCAGCATGGGCGCGCAATCAGCTGGTACACAATTGCCTCAGTGACCATTATGATAGATGACGAGTAGTGTGGTAATAAAATAGACTTGTATCTTACACGCATTCCAATCAAAAAAATTGTGCCAAACACAGACACTTTTTCAAAAAATCAAGTTTTACAATCCTCGTTTTAACTAAAATTGCAATAATATAAGCAATCCAGAACCGACCTCTCCAGGACCTCTGCTTTAAAGCATGTATTTGGATGACACCTATTGAGATGACATGAAATAATAAGTTAGTTAACTATCAGACGACTGATAAAGCGACCTAATTATTGAACTCACGCTCGAAATAATCATGGTAGCTTAATTGGCGAAACACAAAAGATGATCGATTTTCGATTCATGCCAAAATGCCGTGTCAACCGTAAAGAGAATCATATCGCTGCAATCGACTTAATTGGCTTAGCCGTGTCCTCAGGCGAAGACGCAGGGACTGCGAAGATTCAATTCCAGGGAGACGCCAAGGACTCAGGACAACTTGGAGACGTCAAGTAGACGACGGCAAGCGTGTCGTGAGGCTGGCAGCCGATGATGCAGTCCGCTAATGTCGCTGGCGGAGAAGGATATCATCGAACTTCGCAGACCAGGATGGGAAAAGTCAGCAGACATGGTAAGAAGCATTAGGGTTGACCAGACTTCGATCACATTTCTACCGATGTTGAAGTCGAAGTCTTATCGATGCTGTGTTTATATACGAGCATCATGTTATGCAGAATAGAGCTATATTCTCTAGAATCGGAACCACAACATGAATACACATGAAAAATCCGACTTTTCGTTAGTCAGGAAGTTTAGAATGGACAACGGTTGTTTGTTAATGGTAATTTCAGCTGCTCTGAATACTCAATAACCGAACCCTGCAATAATTACAGATTCTTGCCATAAGGAAATGTCTTGTAAGTTTACCGTGTAATTTTCATTGATTACTCGATAGTCGCTAATAGTATCACGCATGATTCATCGCATCCGCTATCCACTTTTCACTGGGCAAAGTTTTAGCATTTCATAACATAGCTCCAATGTTTGCAAATCAATACACTATTCGCATCTAATAAAAAATTCTAAAGCAAAGCGTTTTAGGAGGCTAGCGACCTGTGCGTCTATGGATTTTGTATGCGTTTTCTTTAGTGGCTCAGCATTCTACAGAGTGTCCCAAAAGAAACCGAACCGCATAATGAAAATAAAAGTTAAGATCAAAACGACTATTCCAGAAGCAAATAATATATTCATAGTGTATATATATTATATATATATAATATATTCGAAGTGTCCACCTTGAACTTTAATACATTCCCGATATCGTTGTACAACACTCCGACATACTTTCCGACAAGTTTCTGTTGAAATGTTAGTCCATTCGTGCTGTATGACTTGCTTCAGCTCATTTATTGTTCTTGGTTTACTCATGTAAACAGCATTCTTTAGAACTCCCCATAAATAGAAATCTGGAGGCTTAGGTTCTGGGGATCTGGCAGGCCATTCAATGCCCCCCCGCCGTCCAATCCAACGTCCTGGAAATGATTTGTCCAACCAAATTCGAACATCTTTTGCGTAATGTGCTGGTGCGCCATCTTGCTGGAAGTGGAGATCACGGAAATTGGGGAACTCGGACACAATCGGAAACATTTGAGTCTTCAGCATGTTAAGGTAACGGTCGCTGTTAACATTTCCTTCAAAAAAGAAAGGGCCGACTAATCCAGTACTGCAGATTGCACCCCAAACTGTGACTCCAGGGAGATTGACTTCTCGTTCAATTATACGGTGATGATTTTCACTATCCCAATAAACACAGTTGTGTCTGTTAACATGTCCGTTAAGTTTAAAACATGCTTCGTCGCTCCATAGAATGCTGTGTGGAAATTCTGGTGAATCCTCACAAAATTGAATGAAATTTTCACAAAATTGCATTCGCTTGTCGTGATCATCCTCGTTTAATGCATGAAGAAGACGAGGTCGGTATGGTGTTAGACCGATATCACGCACGATGCGGTGGAGCGAACTTCGGGATATGTCTAATTCTACGGATGCTCGGCGGACGGACTTTTTGGGTGAATTGACTTAAGCTGTGGCTACTAGATCTTTATTTTCAGGTGAAGAAGCTGTCTTTGGGCGACCTTCTCTTGGGGCATCTGCTACACTTCCCGTTTCTTCAAATTTGCGAACTAAATTAAACATAGTCGGTTTACTTGGTGTTGGAGTATCAAAGTTCTCTGCCCATTTTTCTTCTATCCTTTTGTAGCTCCTGGTTGCATAATACCACTTGATAATGAAAATACGTTCGTGTGGGTCTACCGTTCTTCGCTGCATTGTAATTTTGATGCAACGATCTTAATTGCTACGAACTTTATGACAGTGAATAGCTGTCACTGACATACACACAGTGAATCAGTGCGACATGAGCAATAATGAAATCTTGATATCTGAATAATCAATAAAGTTAACCAATGCTTTCGACATGATTTGACATATCGTTATTCTGTTCAACCTGAAGTGGACATATTTTCAACATTAGTTATTTTATTACTAGCTACTGGAATAGTCGTTTTTGATCTTAAATTTTCTTTTAATCTTGCGGTTCGGTTTCTTTTGGGACACTCTGTATTTTACCATATCCGCCTAAAATTCCAGTATGTGGCGTCTTAGGATGCAGATTTCTCCGATTTTGGGAGGTGACTGATGATTGCAGTGACAGGTGACCACTAAAATGTGGCCACTAGCCAAAACTCAGAAGAAGCCATAACTTTGCTGAAAGAAGCCCCATGGTTTAGTAAGAAAGGCAGCTAGATCTAATCACTGTAAAATTATTTGCTAAAATCAACATTTCAATTCAAAAGCTGATATATAATATTGCAATATCTTCCTTTTATTAAATTTAGAATTGATACTGTCACTACGAACTAGCTCCAAACACCACCAACCACCCAAAATATTAAAGTGCATTAATTAATGCTCCAGATTGATGTAAGTTAAAGGAACAATCACACTCACACGTGCATTCGAAGAAAAACGCAAGCATACCGAAACTTTCCACTGCTTTTCTTCAAACATACTTTTATCACTTCTTAACTTGAGCAAACGTGTTTATAGCAATGAGAGAAAGCTGTCTTTATTACTTAAGTATGGGGTCAGTTCCCAGTTTTCGGGCGGCTCGGCAAAGTTGTGAGCGGAGTTTTGGCTAGTTCTCATTTCAGTGGTTACCATCACCTATGTTAGGTTAAGCGGATGTTTAACGGAACAGGTCATCAAAAAGTCCATCAGCTTCATCCTCTACTACATGAAGGGATGTCATGCAGCCACAGAATTAGATTGTTTAAGCCTATCACTTTGCTAGAAGTGCAAACTCATTCGATACGATGGCACATGCAGGAACTTACTAAGTGGGCAAAAATAAATTTCTAATACCTTGCAGAGATAGGAAGACTAGCCGTACGCCGCTTGCGGATTGCTCTGAATTCATTCAAAATGCTGAGATCGCCACGATTCCTTCAGATTTTAAGAATTCAGATCAATGCGCAAAAGTTTTCTCGATAATGTTGGTCCTTCCGATCATTATTAAAAAAGTTAGCAGGCGAACGAAAAAACGTTCACAAACTTTTCTGTAAACCTTGACATCGACTGTCTTTTCGCTGTGTGATCCGGTGGATAACATTCACTGAAACTTCGCACAATCTGGCGCGTTTAATGTTGAACTGGCTGCTCATTGTTCGATTGCTATGGTATTATGTCAGCAGATTGTGCCATTTCATTAACGTTACGTTCCAATGCCTCCCTTCTAGTCAAACGGAAGAAGAGACGACCTGTCTAATTCTATACATGCAACAGTTGTTATTTGTAAGCATTAATAATTCATTAGTTCAATAATTCTATTTTTATAAATTTTAAGCAGTTGCTAAAAAGAAAGCAATAAGATTTCAAGTGATGGAACAATTATTGTAAAACAGAAATCGAAGTCTATAGGTAGGCATGCTTTCGATGAATAATAATGTACTTTTTATTGATCACTGATTACTTTTTCATGCAAAAATGATGTATTTCGTGACAATGTCAAGCAGCATATGGCGCAGTTGTGTCAAAAGTGGCTTTATGAAATATTTTACCATGATAGCCTATCTAGCAGTGGTAGTTTATTGGATTAATACTTACATTTTAAATAAAAAGATTTAAATCGAAAAAATTAAGACTTAAATCTTTAATTAGCTTCGAAAATATTTTGAGTTTGAAGAAGTGTAGAAATGCAAATGGATGTGTGCAGACATATGGCATGCAAGAAGCAATGAAAAGGTAAATTGCAATCTTAATGAAATGTCCATCACAAATTGTCAGCCACAATACTAGAAGCGCTTTAATACCAGACTTCAAATCAGGGAGATTTTTTCAGCAAATTTGATTTCTGAGGTGAACATTGTTGGCACTGAGTAATTGAGATTCAATAGGCTCATGTAATCAATCACTGCTGATCAATATTTCATCAGACCCAGCACAGTAGAAGATCTATTCAAGTAGGAAGGATTAAAAAGTACTCGTGCGTATGGGAAGATATATAGTGACTCAGCTCGTTACTCGAATTGAAGGCTGAATTTAAAGTTTCTCGCTAGCACAATACTCCTCATGTGAAGGTGCTGAGTGAATTATTTCGTTGTATCTCTACGGTGTCAATCTTCATTCTTTGACGTTCTATATGGCGATGTTTGGTGTGAGTAACATATTGTCACTATTCATCTATCATAGGCCTATTTGTCATATATCATATTCAATATTTAAGCGGCTATAGCATAGCTAGAAGTATATCAAAAACAAAAAACCAAAAACGCGCAGCTGTCAAGTCAGTTAACATCATTCCTTGATGGTTGGTTTATTGATCTTAGGAAGTGGTGCTGGTTTATGTTCAAGTACTACATGTACATGTATACATTAACTAGGCCATTCGTTCAATGCGGTGTGGTGAGACGCGATGTATTCCGGCTAAAGAGTGTTATCATGCAATTAGATCCGGTCAATCTATTTGAAGTGTGCATAAAATTGTCACAAATAATTCAAAGTTGAGTGAAAACTGGCTTCCATTGTGTGATCCTAATATACCTGTCATCGAAATTTTGTCAGAACTCAATTTGTCTTTAACTCGTGTTTTCCTCGACGAACCCAATGAGTCGACTATTGACGATGAGCCTTTTGCAGTGCCTTTTCTTTTCACTGAGAATGTGGTCGAGCGCATTCTGGCAGATGTGAATCCTTGTGGGTCGGATTGTATATCCTCGATAGTGTGGTCCTATACCTTACATCGTACGTATGGGAAGATATATAGTGACTCAGCTCGTTACTCGAATTGAAGGCTGAATGCGAGTCTGTGAAAAAGAATTTCTATCTGTGAAAAAGACAGAAAATTACCAAAATTATATTGGATTCCAAAATTTCACAAAACTCCATGCAAATTTAGATTCATAGCAGGAGCACGACAATGCACATCGAAAAAGCTTTCTATCAAAGTAAATTCAGCCTTAAGTATTTTGCGTGACAATTTTCAGAGATATTGTATGGCAATTAAGAGAAACAGTGGTTTCTATTGCTTCTGGAGTATAAAGTCCACACAAAAATTTCTACACAGATTAAATTCGACACAAGTTCATTCATTGCAAGTTTTCGATTTTTCAACCTTATATACGAATCTTGATCAAAAATTGATTGAAGATCACATATTCGCTATTATGGATTTAGTGTTTAATTCCTCAAATAGAAAATTTATTTGCATTGGATATGATAAGTACTTTTGCTCAATGAAAAAATATAGTGGTTATCACTGTTTTCATAAACAGAAGTTAAAAGAAGCCATACATTTCCTATTATCACAGACCTACGTCACATTCGGTAATTTAGTTTTCAGGCAGATTAAAGGCATTCCAATGGGAGGCAATTCTAGTCCACTCCTAGCTGACCTATTCCTCTTACACTGCGAATATGTTTTTATGCAAAATTTGATAAAAACTAAGAAATATCATTTAGCACGCTTGTTATCACCTACATCAAGATACATATAAACACTTTAATTCGTTGATTCAAAGAATTTATCCACCTGACTTATTGGCGGAGATAAATGGTGATAACAATAAAGAGGTAGTTTACCTTGATGTGAAAATACAAATCTCACAGAACAGCTTGAGAACTTCAGTATATCACAAGGTAGATGACTTCTCTTTCTCTGTGGTGCAACTGACTTTTCCGGAGAGCATGATCCCATTACAGATGGCCCTTCATGTATTCGCGTCGCAGGTAGTCAGATATTGTAGAATATGCTCGAAGTTACAAGACGCTGTACACAAAACTAACAAGACACTAAATATCATGAAAACTAGAGGTTATTCTCAGCATGACTTGATGAGTTACACAGAAAAGGCTCTCACAAGGCATAATGAATCGCTTCACAAATATGGTCTTTTCTCGGCTCGACTTCACTCTGTGAATTTCAATGAGGCACGCGACCAACAAACGACTCACATTTTCCTGAACGCCTTGCTGCATAGGTGAATAAACGACTAACAATGACTTGTAGCCATCATATGGGGGTGGGCGGTGAAGAGTGAATACAGAGCGCTTAGCGTGGCTTACGGGAGATGAGAGAGCTCCCATTCTTAAGTCTTGATGTATGAGGCGAAGTTTGTGTAAAGGCGGATTACATAATTATCACACAGCGATTACATCTTTATGGGATTCGAGGATGAACAGGATCTGTTTACTTGTGGGAATCGAAAAGGCAAAGATTGATGTACAGGATTTGTTTACATGTGAGGATCGCAAAAGCATATTGTATTTATTGATGGGTTGAATTTAATGACAGGATCTGTTTACATGTGGGAAATGCAACAATTGAATGATGTCTGATTTATCTTTGTCACATATCTTTCAAGACATATCATTACCTATTCAGTATTTTGTCAGCCACTATGTGTGGGACCCCGCTCGTCTGGGTTTGAGTGTTCAGGTTAGGGGTCGAAACTAGACGAGTACCTGCTGATGACTGACGGACTGCAGTATTATGTTTTATATCCCTTAATCGGTAGCTGAAGTAGTGGTCGATGTATTGTAATTCAAATGAAGAAATGTGGAATTACATGAAGTACTATAGACGGATGAAGAAACTGGCGATAACAAATTCAAGTGAAGAAATAGTATTTTCCATGTGTAGTCTTAGGTATAGTGTGTATAGTTCCATTGCTTTCGGTGTAGTAGAGTGTCATTGTAGTTCTATTGTTTACCTCCATTATCCACTTTCCACTTATCCACCATGTGTAGTGTCAGATATAGTTCACTTGTAATCAGTGTAGTAGCATCGTTGTATTTCGATATTTTGCCTCCACTTTTCCAATTTTTATTCATCGGTTTGCTGTTGTTTTATAATATCCATTTTTAATTTCCTTAACCTATGGTGACCATTGTCTTATTCTATTTCCATTATCAGCATCTGTAGTCGGTACAGTATATATTAGAAGTCTGTTTTGAACGTGTATACGGCAGTGTTTGGCATCTATGGTATTAGTATATTAACAGCAAGAATGAGTAGTATTACAAGTCTTAAGATTTCCATTTTTACCAGATATTGGGCCAAAGCTGATCAATTTTAATTCGTTGCCACGAGAAAGCTACATTGAGTTCTTTTAAGAACTGATTAATCCAATAATTACAGTAGCATTGCCTTTGTACACTTGCGGATTGGAGAACGCCATCAGTCCTCCTTAGGACTACTTTAACTAATAATTTAAATTAGTAAGCATTATATTCTATTATAAATGGCTACTGGGATGACTTTCATCATCGTATGAGAATCAGATTAAGCATTTATCAGAGCATCATATTATTCAGTATCAGTCAATGAATCCTTGGTTACTCGATTTGATTTGCTGTCGTTATAATTATTTTGTCGTTTTGATCAACTATTGGTTGTATGATGATAATTGAATAATTGTGCTGTTATATTGTCATGTTATTATCAGTATTGATCTTGTTATAATCAGTTCAATAGAATGTTTTGGAAATGAAGTATAACTATTCTACAATGAATGAGTTGCAAATATACGAAAAAGTAAAGAAAGACAATTTGTATCTCTCGGATGTTACTTCCACTTCAACTGCCACTAGGCTACCAGTTTCTACCACCGCATTGGTCCTTTGGGAAACAAGGAACCACGTATACTGTCTTCAGATGAAGTATTTGGTAAAATTTATCCGCTAATAACAAATTAAGTGAATTTACTCTAGTATTTGCTTAATAAACCCTAAAAACCAAGACTAACCGAAGAAATTCACCTATTCTCATTTGCGGAAAATTAAATTTTGTAAGTTCAAGGACAAGAAAGAGCACTTATGTAGAATACTTATTTGCATGTGTATGTATAATTTCATGAAATACATAGACAATACGTAGTGCATGCATGTATTTCAAACTGAAGTTGCCACACCGATTTGATATCTAACCAATGCATGAATTTATGCATGAATAGCAGACTGCATGTGATAGTCTGATAAAATATTATCGCTACAATGTAATCAATGTTACAATCAATGTCTCAATTTATGATATGCATTCGTGCGTGAAGATAATAAGGCTGATTTTAGATGCAACTTGACGCATTAAAGTTGTCTTTCAGATTTATTAATCAATTACATGCTTGAATGGCTGTTGGGATGATTTTCATCATCGTATGAGAATGCTTGAAATCATGTCAAGAAGTTGAAATGATTAACATGCTTGAGATGAGAATAGTTCAACAAGCCCGCGTCTCTCTCGTATTCGTTGTCTGATCGTCAGATGCATTGAGTTGATCCTGGGTGAGATAATCTTTTGGGCACATAGCTTAAAACTATCTGATTATCGTGTTACAAGTCCTGTGATTAATTGTCCCATTTAAGCATGTGAAAATGTAATATTTGAAGCACTCTGTGATAAAAGAGACGAAAATAACACGAATGATTTATGTGTCGTGGTTTTTACTGTAATATCTTAAATCATGGGATCTTTATATTCTATAAAGACAAATTCAGGAAAAATGTGCGAGAACAAATTGTTTGACATCAGGAGAAAAGGAGAAAATTCTTTCATTTGCTTCAAATAATTGCCAATGAGCTACCAAAACCGTTCTAGAAATAATTGGTTTGTCTGCTGAAAGCACTGCTGCAGGTACGTACAACTTCTTCCACTTCAATGTGCATCGTTAATTGCATTCCACAGAGAAAGTAAGCAAATAGCTTTGTTACGGGTTATTATTTTCTTAATATTCCCAAAACATATGATTGAAAGATGTAAATGAAAAATGTGGATAAATTATATTGTGAAAATAAATAATTGGTGCAAACAGTCCTTACAAGGACAGATGGTACGTTCACAGTTATAAGACAGTCACAGCACCAACAGAGTCTCCAGATTCTTCCTGACCACAAGCCGTGGTGATCACGTCCGCAGCAGTTCGATGATAGTTCGCACATAGAAGATAGGCTGAAACACCATCAACGGCTCTCGCCGACAACTTCGCTTGGAGAGACCAGACTGCGTGAGCGGGCGTTGTTCATGCCGCGTGAAATACGTCTGTGAAGATTCGCTCACGGTCAACTACCAATTATTTGGTCATCCATTGTCTGATGACATGACATGTCTGTTGTCAGTCATGTACCGTAGATAGCTGACAAGCTGGACTTTTGTATGACATTGGAACTTGAAATGCATGCCGCGGAAAAGTTATTGCTCTAACAATGGAATGGAGATTGTTCTCACAAAACAATAAAATGCATAATAAATGCATAATAAAGCAAGAAGACAAACTGCCTAGCACACAACAGCTTACTTACATCCATTTACATAACCCCTTTCAACTGCATTTCCTGATCGCTGACCAGTTTTGAGTTTAAACGTCAGGTTTCCCTTCATTTATGAGAGAGCCTAGGATTGTGCATTACATGTGGTGTGTACGAGTATCTCGCACTCATGCATGTGTTTTCCAGTATCTACATGCCCAATCCTCCCACTTGTCGGCATATTATGCAAAATGTTTAAGATCTTGGGACATATGGTTTAATATGCACCGCTGTTTAGGTTCTGAGCTTTATCAAAGACTCTGTCCAATTTGCGTGGCCGCCAACCACGACTTACATTACAATGCTGCTCTACAAAATTCATATCCTAGGTCACACTGAATATTGGAAAGCTAGCTTTACCGAGTAACACCGCTTTTAGTAGATAATTTCCTTTGCTTGCCAACATTTATGTGGCATTCAAAGTCATAGGTCATATTTTTGCACATTTTTATTATTCACGTAATACTTTCAGATTGATACGTCATTAATAATTGTACAATTTATCACTTCATCTTTAAGATTGAAGGTTTGCACGTCGGTGAAGTTATATCAAAATTTGCGCTTCGACGATTATCTCTATTTTGCACCGAATTTTCGGATGACTGACCAAGATTCATCTTCAGAGTGAACTTATCAATGAAATGATATGCAAGTTAAGTTAAAACGAACGAAATCACTAAAAGTCAAGGTTGCACAGTAAATGGACGGTAAATCTGAATCCGTGCGATTGAAATAGTCATTCCACGCCATAAAATTGATAACAATAAAACCTCTAGAATGGAAGTAAAACTTCATGCAATACACAATAGTGGCACAAAAATCGCACGCATTTTCACTTAGATTCGCTTGTCAACGGCTGTATGATTGGGTTAGAATCAGTCACATGTGCGATTCCAAGCTTTTCATTGGTGGTTCATGCCCCAACTTAGTTCCCCCGGATGTGCCGCGACCTTGAGTCAATTTCCATTCTAGTCAACTTCAGATAAACAACAATCTATTTCTATGTTCCACGCTATGTGCCAAGTTTCTAAAAATAGACGCCGCGTGTAATTGGATGCTCTTGTGACGATCTCTATATTGTTCCAGTCAATACGAAGACCTTCAGACAACGAATGTGGTGCCACAGCGACAACTTGATTTGAGCCAATGACAATTTCAATCGCACGGATTCAGGTTTATCGTCCATTTACTGTGCCTCAGTGCAACCATGACTTTTAATGATTTTCGTTCGTTTTAACTTAACTTGCTTGTCATTTCATATCATTTCATTGATATGTTCACTCTGAAGATGGATCTTGGTCAGTCATCCGAAAATTCGGTGCAAAATAGAGATAATCGTCGAAGCGCAAATTTTGATATATACACTTTTTCATCGAATTAAAAATATAAAAATTATTAAGTATAAATGAAATATAATTATACATGTTTCTCAATGCTTTTTTACGTGCAGCAGGACTTAAAGGTACAATTCTTGAGCATGTAAAGAATAATAGCTACATGCTAGCTAAAAGTTTTCATAGTTTTCATAAACATAGTAAACGTCTATCGCATGTACTCATTCCACTTCGTTTTCCAACATTTATGTAAGTTATTTACTGGAGCAATGCTATCAACTATTTATACAATCATTATTCATCATTCCATCCACATACACATCAAATAATGTATTCAAATTATTTGATGCATTATTCATGTTTTAGACCTCAACCTTCAACAGGTATATGTGGTATAATCTATTTGTTATCTTCATTAATTCCGTAAAAATATTTGATTTAAGTATTCAGTCCATAACTCTGTAATGGCATATGCTATGATGCATAGCTCTAATTGATTTTTGAATTAATTCTTTATATTTATTCAACAAATATATTCAATATTCATTACTTTCCAGAATTAAAGTAGATATTAGATATTCTAACATACTTGCAGATATACACAATGTTGAAATATTTTCTTGTAAGGAGGGATAAATGAAGGTTGATCAATACTTCTGGGCTTGATTACATTCCGGCTAGCATGTAAATATTCTACCTGTGTAATCATGATCGGCAAATTATTTGCATTCAAAACCCCACAATTTAAATGAAAAACACCATTATGTATAATATGTCATTGCAGTTGCATTAAATATTGTTTATTCGGTTAATTTTTATAGGCCAGCTTTGTGTCATGGTATGCATAAAAGGAAAGACAATAGTGATGATAATTTTCATTTACGTCGTGGTATACACGAACTTCTCAGTTTATAGAGCAAACGCTCATCCTTGTGCCACATTCATGGAATTGAAATAGATTTGACTTCAAGCTCAACTCTCCTCGACGTAAAGCAGATTCCTGACTCAATGACTGTGGACAGGAGGCAAGCGCAACTGTAAGATAAACATAGCTCAGTTGAAAGAACTAAATTATATCTAGGACAGTAACTTAACATGATCAATCCGGGAGGTGTTTGGTTGATTGATTCACGTTTGATTAAGAATTGATTTATAATCATTATGATTAATGTCAGCACATAAAGTATAGAAAAATGTCTATTTGTGAAGTCATAAAAGGACTAACTAAGAATAGCAAGAAAAGGGTCTACATATACATGTATGTATTCTAATTTAAATTTCATGTGTATTAATAATTGAAAGCCTCCAATATATTTAATGGGTTGATCCACTAGCGTGTAGGTTGAACAAATATAGCACGTTCTGCAAGACAGTTTTGTCTATATAAACCAGAAAATTGCAATCAATGTCTATTCAATTAGGTCAATCGATCACTGCTGTTATTCCATTTCGTTTGAAGATCGTATGTAAGAGACACGAATATTTTAGTGAGAACTTGGGAGAACTGATCTCAGTCATTGTTGGACATGTGGGTGGCACTGACATTGTTTGTGTAGTACTGTTACGAAGGGAAACATGTCCTGGTAAAGACAAGAGTTTTGTAGTATTGGTGTCACTGTGTATGAAGGTTTGGTCACGCTTCACCGCTCGTATCGCAATTTTGCATTCCTGTGTACTGCAGTAGAGGCGAAAGCGACAGTTTTTGTTATCACTGGTGATGAATTGCTGATTCCTAGCGGGACGTGTTAACGGTCAGGTGAGCATTATGGACTGATATCAAAGCTTTTGATCGTCTTTATTATTTAGGTGAATACAGACAGTCACTTGTTTAAGTTTTAGTGAATACAGGAGTCACTTGAAAACTAGACCATTGAAACCGTCCATTGATATGAAGCACTTTAGAAAACATGCTAATGAAATTGACATTGAATAGCACTTGATTTCGAATTCGTTACCTCTAACAAATGATAGGATCGGATAAAAGTCAAATCCATTATAACATCTCGTCACTTCCAGTAAGAAATTACCGGTATGCACGGAAAATCATGTTTCCTATTTGATTATCACTAGATATTTGATAGTTTTGTAAGCTCCTAGTTGGAGTTGAGCACTTTGCAACTAAAAAACACCAAGGTGTTCCTACACGTGATTTAATTTACTCGATGTATTTCGTCGGCTGTATTCATGAATAACACCGGAAGGAAATTAGTCACCAAAAATGAACTTAGTTGGCAACTGAGAGATGCAAGGACACCAGACTAATGACATAGAAATTGAGCTAAGGAAGCTTCTCTGTGATGATTTCTAATTTCTATGTTCGTGTGCCTTTGCATCTCTCAGTCGTTAACCAGATTCACTTTTGCTGTCTAATTTCATTTCGGTGTTATTACACCGGGTATGTATTTAAATATCGCTTTGATGGAAAAATCACTTACATGCGTATAAGCGTTAATTTCAATATGAGAATCGGGGTTGACGCAGCAAGATGCGACCCGTGCATTCGCACATTTTATGCACAAAAATCAGAATAACTGAAATTAGAAGAGAATTTATCGAAAATGTAGTGACTTATAACGCCGACATGTAATGATAATAATCATTAAGTAATCGCAAATGACTGCAGATAAATTATCATCAGTAGTCCTATTTGTCGACGTTATAATTCTATGAATCTACGATAGACTATTTTTTCAATTTCAGTGTTTCTGATTTTTGTGTGTAAAATGCGTGTCTTTATTGCCATAAATCTGCGAGCCGTATCTTGCTGTGTCAATCCTCATTTCCATTTATATTGAAATAAACGCTAATATCATTATTATATCATTGTAGCTTACTTTTGAGTTTTCCATTCTTTTGAGTTTTCCGCAGGATTCCATTGTCGTCCATATTCATCGAAATCAATCGACGAAATGAAATTACTCACCAAAATACTCCTTGACACGTTTCAAATATTGTGTAAATTCGTGATATGCAATTGCAAATTTTCCTGAAACAACTTTAGGGAATATCACACATCCATAAAACTGCATTTCGGTGGCATAAACGGTCTTCCAAACATACAGTATTTAAACACATATCTAGACTGCGCTGGTGAATAAGGGGATAGACAATGAATTTTGCCGAGAGTAAAACAAAATATAGCATGACGAATCATTTGTGAATGTGGCCTTCAGATAATCCATTGTCGCTGGAGCTTTTAATTTATCAAACCTAAAGGCGTCAGGCTCATGCATCGTTCCCCACGAGGAAAGTTTTAGTCCAACTTCAAGCCCTGGCCCTATTTACGCTATGAACTCCATTCCTTTCGTAGATGGCTAAGCTTTCATGTATTTCGATCATTTTCATCAAATGAAAGTCGAATCGCAACTTCAGAAAGTTAGTTAGACACTTTAGAAGTTCATTATTTTTCATCGATCACTGGATACTGCACATTTTGCATGTTTCATTGACAAAAAAAGCTCTCACATTTGACAATGATTTGAAAATTGCTTATCTCTTGACTTAAGAATTATTTACCTTTATAAATCTTGAAGATTACATAATACACTCAGTCACAAGCACAATAAAATTAGATCGATGCATTTCATTTAATGGTAACTCGACTCAAGCTTTTTTGACAGATTCTGACAATGCTGAGCTCATACAGTAGGGATATGTAGGTAGATTGTCAACCATAGAGCAAATATATTAGGTAGAGTGGTAACTCCGCATTTATTAAATCCCCGATGTGTATACACTTTCGAAATTATTAAATGAACTCGTGGGCGATACAGTTGGTAATTATTGCCAAATGTAAGATATTCAAATTGTTGCAGTTTTGAAGAAATTACAGATTTTACAGATTCTCAGTGTCATGACGGCCTTGGTGAGGTAATGTTTGTTCAATTAGCAATTCGATGAGTTCCTATTACTTTCATGCTCAACCTCAAGAGTATTTTCTTAAGCGTGATCATATCACAGGCAACCTGCCACTTGCAGAGCAAAATCACATAATCAAAGACAATGATTTCAATTAACATTGAAAGATCTAAATGGGTCTACATCGCTATTCAAATCCAGTAAATGAAACATGAATTTAGCAAATCATAAAATCACGCCGCTGAAAATTGAAATAAAAGTTGAAATTTCAGCCAAGAAAGCACGAATAACATCGCGACTTTTTCATGAAGACTTTCATTATAATACAGATCATGAAATTCCCTTGATAATCAACTTGATTTCTTCTTAGTTAGGATGCCTTTCAGCAAATATTCATTCCTTTTGATATCCAACTTGTTTCATACTACTCATTTAGGAGTCATCTCGATAGTATATAAGTTGGCAAATTTTGACCTTTTTCAAAAGTGCTCAAATAATTTTTTGGACCACGGGAACGTGATCTTCGCAGAAAACTGAATCTTATGATATAAAAAATTTCACTGTATGCAGATACTTTTTGAGTCGACACTCTACCTATATATCCCTACTCTATGGTGTCGACTCAAAAAAGTATCTGTATACAGTGAAAAGTTTTTATGAAAAGATTCAGTTTTTTGCGGAGACTACGTTCCCGTGGTCCAAAAAATCATTTGAGCAGTTTTAAAAAAGTCAAATTTTGCAAATTTATATACTATCGACAGGGAAACCCTTTTATTAGTAGGATGAAGTAAGTTGGATCTTATTTTGCTTTCTTGGCTGAACTTTCAAGTTTTCAATTCAATTTTCAACTGCTTGATTTCATGATTCACTAAATTCATGTTTCATTTCTTGAATCTGAATGACGATATGGGCATATTTACATCTTTCAAAGCTAAATGAAATCATTGTCTTTGATTTTGTGCTTTTGCTCTGCCAGTGGCAGGGTGCCTGTGATGTGATCACGCTTAAGAAAATATCCTTGATGTTGAGCATGAAAGCAATAGCAGGTCATCGAGTTGCTTATTGAACAAACATTACCTCACCAAGGCTGTCATGACACGGAGGATCTTAATACCATCATTTCTTCTGCATTACTATCATTGTCACGCAATTCCGTGGTAATGTGTAATAAACTGCATCAATGTGCATATCTCCCATTTGGTAACAATACCACCTGTATCCCCCTCGAGTTCATTTAATAAAATCGAAAGTGTATGCACATTGGGGATTTAATAAATGCGGAGTTACCACTCTGCCTAATACTTGCTCTATGGCTGGGCTTAATTCGCAGAAGCGCAATGATGTGATGGGTTAACGTCATAGCACATCTGTGCTTTCGGCATTCGTGGATGTACTGTCGGCCAAGAAAGACGGCAGACCAAGCTTATTAGTTGTTTGGCATTGGAAGCATCCTTCATTCATTTTTCTCGTCAGCAGCAGAAAATAATCAGAAATTTAGGTGTGCAGTTCATTTTTCCTCACTCTAAGTGTACGCAGCTATGTAAATTATTGCAGTTGAGGTGATATCAGAATTTTTTGCAAAAGATTCGCACTTTTCATTTTAGCGTTTTTGTTTAGGTTGAGTAAATCTAGACTTTGGAACTTGAGTACATGCGGTTTGAGCACGCACTCGCATTTCAAGTACTCAATACACTTGATGGTTATCGTCATCGACATGCGGCAATAGAAGGGCTATTGAAAATTGTCTGCTCACACGACATCTGCATTGTCTTTCAATTAACAATCTAGGCCTAAGAGATAGCAACTATTATTGGCATATTTAGCATGAAAGGTCACTTGAATGTGTCAATTATACTTAGCTTCGAATGCACTTCACGACTAGTTGAGTATTGCTGACATATTTAAGAAAAATTCATAAAGCTGACAAGCTTCATTTGATGACGATTGTTCTATCTTTGGACAACATTTGTTCATTGTTGATGTGTAGCCTGCGTAAGCCTTGTATTGTATATATAACCGATATAGATGCTCAGCAACATAGAAATGGATGCAATGGAAAGACTCATGTTAATTGGTGGGGATCTTAAATCTATTCGCCACTATCCACCAAAGAAATATAGTTAAGAAACCGCTTATTTGATTAACCCACAGATACATAAGTACTAGAGGGAGACTGCGATCGATGAGAAAGGGGATGAGGAAAAGTTCCAAACGCAATTCCAGTCATACATTGCAAAGTAGATTTATGAGAACATGATATCTTGGCATATGACCTGCACAAATCGCGAGGAACATCTTGAAAGATCTAAGATCAATTTTAGGGTGCGACTAGAACCACGAACTTAGCCCAGGGATTGTCAAAAATTTTATTGCAATTGGAAATGGAGTTTCTGAGCAATCAGTTTACTTTTGAAAATCCATGTTTCAAGAACAGCATCCTTTCTAGCTACAAATTGACAATGACGTTCAACTGCAATGAATGTTTGGCAGAAGAATCTTAGACGAATAAAGACATTTTTAGATACTAGAATACTCTGTGCGAACTTCTGTATGATTGATTGTCATGTCGAATAGGTCACTGAAACGATATATGAGAATAGTAAAAATCGCACACTATTATCTGAATGATGTAGTGATGACACCCCGCCATTCCTAGTAAAAGCTGCCTGCGATGTCTTAGCTGCTCCGCTCACCCATCTTATCGCCCTATCCTTCGAATCCAAGTCAGTGCCTGATGCCTGGAAAATTGCTAGAGTAAATCCAATCCCCAAAAAGAAACATAATGACTTCCGGCCTATATCGGTCTTACCTGCATTCTCAAAAGTCCTCGAACAATATGTAATTGATTCGATCAAGCCATCTCTCATTGACGCATACGGTACCGACCAATTTGGTTTTAGACCGTCCTACTCAACGCTTCACGCAAACATCCGCATTCACGACTTCACAACATTATCATTGGACGAGTTGTATTGTACTGGTGTCGCTTTACTTTCATTCGACATGTCCAAAGCATTTGACCGTCTTAATCATGGGAGTCTTATCAGCTCCTTAATCGAGGCTGATCTTCCCAAGGATTTTATTTTATGGTGCAGTGATCTTCTCGTGAACCGGCATCAATATGTGAAGCTAGGACATTGTACGAGCTCTACCACCCCAGTTACTTCAGGTATTCCGCAAGGAGGAAAACTTTCTCCCTTTCTTTTCTGCACCCATATGAGATCATTCAAAGCTCTACACCCACATGCCTTGACTTCTAAATATGCTGACGACATTGTGATTGTTCTACCTGCCTTCCGTTCAACTGATATCGAACTCCAAATTCGAGACGAAATCAATCATTTAAAAGACTGGTGTAACTCACATGGACTAGTACTAAATTGTGAAAAAACCCAATGCATGTTTATCGCTAAAAGTCAGAATTCTTTAGTGCCTCGTGATATTCATTTTGTAAATAGTATAAAGATTCTTGGAGTCATTTATGACTCAAATCTATCTTGGAATACTTTTGTAGACAATTTATGCAAACGTGCCAACCAGCGTCTTTATGTCATAAAGCGATTAAAACAATGCCTTTCTGTGTCCCAACTCATTCAGATTTATATTGCTACTGTCCTTTCAACGCTGGAATACAATGCTGCCCTCCTCGTTGGACTGAACCAGCTTAATGTTGAAAAATTGGAAAAGGTTCGGCGACGTTCTCACAAAATTATTTGCGGACCAAAGTGCAGTTGTGATAGCTTCACCCCCCTATCCCTAAGAAGGGAAAGATCTGCCCTAACAGTTTTCAGAAAAATGTTAGAACCAAAACATTTATTGCATAAAATCATGCCCCCCAAACTTTCAAGATCCCGACATTCCCTCGCTGTCTCTATCCCCTTTTCAAGAACCCAACAACGCCAATTGTCATTTATTCCCAGATGCTCTATTTTGCATAACCTAGCAGAAATATGCTAACTAATGTATTTCCTACAGCTACTGTGCATGTCTTCTGTATACTGTACAAGCCCTGTAATTTTCATCTGTGTATCTGCAATGCATGATTTCCATTTCAAATGAATAAACACATACTACTACTATGTAGCGACACCTTATTTAAACATAATTTCGGACAAGAACGTCAATCAGATATTTCGTTTTAAGGAATATGTGCTGCAATTGAAGTTTGAGTCAATAAATTAGTAACGAAATTGATTGATAATTGATCTGTTGATTGATAATTCAGGTGTTATGTCATTAATTATTGCAATTCAATTAATTTTTGACAGTTCCTGGTCTAGTCACTATTAGAGCTGGATTAAACAGTCATTTAATCAATCAAAATCTTAATCAATTAACTTTTTGAGGCTAATCATAATCATAATCATAATCACGTCATTGAAATTACTTCAATCATCAATCTCAGTCATAATTAAGGATTTGAAAATTTAATCAGTCATTAATCATAATCAAAATCACGTTGATTAATCAACAAATTTGATTAAATTTAATTTTAGTCATCCAAAGATCAGTTGAGATCAGAACTCGGACGCCAATGGCAGAGTGACAGCTTGACTATAGTACTTACGTATACGTTAGGACGGAAAGTACACAATGTCGTCGAGAGTGCCAGTTGTTGATGCATGGTCATGAACATGTGTTCACGCCTCGTCATGGAATATCTTCTCTCTGATGTCTTCTCTTTACGTTTACCTTAGATAATCAAAACATACTCAATTGACCACTGGATTCAATATTTTCGTTAATTTGTACGCTATGATGTCGATGACAAAATCGAATAATAACAGCAATTCTAATTCAGTAAGCTTATTAATTGAACAAGGAGATAAGTTTAAATAAAAACTGCTATCACTGCACAGTTTTAAGCATTTTTATCATGATTCAAATTATTACTTAAACACACCAAAATTAACATTGATTCAACATAGTGTCTGAAAGTCGTAATAAACATCATATTCAACCCATCCAGCGTTCATCATAAAGCGACTGGCGACATTAATCATAGTCGCAATTTTGAACACCTTAATCAATCATAATCATAATCACATTCCTCAACACTTCAATCAATCATCCATGTAATCAAACTTCTGAACATTTTAATCATAATCTCAATCATAATCAACATTTTTGAATATTGTCTAATCGTTCCTGCTCTAGTCTCTACTGTCGAATTTAGTGTGGCACAGTCAAGTTCAACGGTCTCTTCATCGCTCTCTGATTTAAGTCAGTAAAGCAATCAATAAAAATCCGTACCTTTCTACAATAGGTCATTATGCCTAGGCATCTATTGAGCAGTCTGAATAAGTGAGAGGACCGTAAGCGGAGAAAGTGACTGAATGAAAATTTCTTTCAGCAGAGATGATTACATCATTAATGCAGACATTTAGCGCTATTGAAATGATTTTCAACACGTCATGAATAATATGCTCAAAGTCACTAAACTTTTTGACACACTTATGTATGTGCAGACTTTGTATGTGCAATTCTGAAGTCTCAAAAGTTCGAAAATAAAGCTTGTTTATCCACCAGCGCAACAAATGTAGCTGAAATAATTTAATTATAGTTTTAATTATCTTTGATGTGATGTCTGTCATGATGAGACTGTTCATTAGCTAAAATTCTGCCGTCAGAACTTTCAAACCGGTTTAATTTCCATCAACAATTTTAGTTGATGAACAGCTCTCAATACCATCATGGTCAAACTTCTGATCATTCACATTAACCATTAATGAATAGCAATGCTGGAAAATTATGTTTAGATTGAATGAAAGTGCGTAACATTGCGGCGCATGTTGTTAGTATTGAATGTCACAGATTCATCTTATCTGTTGTAGAGTGCAAACAAACATGATTAACCACGTCCATGTGATTGAAAAATTCATTGAAATAGCCGTTGGCTTATTTACTGTTAAACGCACTACGACTAATATCAAGCGTCGGTGGTTCAGTGGTAGAATGCTCGCCTGCCACGCGGGCGACCCGGGTTCGATTCCCGGCCGACGCACATTTTTCATTTTTCTTTTGGGCTGCTTTTTGAGCAGTTGCTAAACTGATATATGGAGTTCCGATTTTCATCCGTATTGTGTTACTTCAAGCCTCGGTAACCTAAAGCATTTTACCATGTCTAACTGAATTGGGGTCAATTTAAGCCCCAGTCCAGCGTTGATTGATATTACGCAGGTTTCCTATTATTGATTTCTTACTCCCCCAGATACATATAAATCGTCTTCAGCATCCATCTCCTAACTGTTAATCTTTAGCCTTCAATGAGTCTTCTACATCATTGTTAATTTGGCATCCTTACAGGCCTCTGCCTCAGAGTTGCATTCTTCAATGTATCTTCCTATCTCCTAAGCTGTGCGCTTGCGATAAGAGGTTATCGTCAAAATGAAACGAAGGCGCAACAGGGATGGTAATAAAAGCAAACTGTAATTGTTCGAAAAATATAAATCTCACCGCTAGACATATTACAGTGGTCTTGTAAACACAATTACATCATACACCTAGAAAAAAGAATATCTGATACTTTGTCGGCACGTGAGCGTGCAAGCGTGGCTGTGTGTGTGTACGTCAGACTTGCAAAAAAAGAGGTTTCATACAGATAGTAATCAAAGGAGTTTGTGAAGGCGACAGATAAGAGAATTTTACGACTCAACCGCTTAAAATTGGCTGAAAAGTGACCCCTACTTTAAAAATTGCAATTTTACAATAATATGGAAGAAATTCTAATGACAATCAACTGTAGATGTCATTGTGAGACTTCTGTTCACTCACATTCCCTAAATGATCACATTCACATAATGAACACGGTCCTTCTATTATCAAGTTTGAAATATAAATTTAGGGCCACGTTGACCTCACAGGTGATCGAGGGATAGCTATATTTTGTTTATCTTTATGTAGACCTGTAGGTGCGCCGGATCGGGTATGACGTTGATGCTTTTAATTACGAATGGACCCGAAAATTCATTTTTACCTGTAATCGTTTGAGAACTGATGAAAATCTGATCCGAGTCGAAAGCAAGCAGAATCCGAATCCTATCTGATCCTACATGTTATTAAGCTTATAATAATCCGATCCAAAAACTTGCTGAAGTTGCCAATCATATTGAAACACATTGAAATTCTCGGCTTAAAAGGGGGTGAATTGGGAACTCATTATCAGGTTTTTTGTTATTCGTTCGTCAAAAGAGACATACACAGTTGTGTAAATTTAATTTGAAGCCTATTGTGAAAATTGTATGATATCGCAGACAACTGAAGTAAACACAGAGTTGCAGGTGATAAACATGAGGCACAGCATTTCGCAGCCTGTTCACACAGTAAATGTATAGATGAGGTGGCAGGCGAGCTATTAATTCACGTTCATACATGGATGACGAAGCTATCTCATAGCTTGCCGAGCACATTCAAGAATTTTAATGACAAATTTAATGTATTTGAGTATCTACACTCAATCATGGTGCGGAAAAATGAATAACCCGAGTTTCGGTAGTGCTCTTTTGGTTGGATACCTCATCGAAATTAAGAAGCAGCATGCATCTTTAGTAGGGCTGTGCTCGGTACACCGGTGAACCATTCTTTTGCCCAGATTACTTTCAAAACTCCGATTATACCAGAGAAGAATGACACTAATATCATTTATCAATCCTCTAGAAGAAAATCCAGAGATTGTTTTAGATTTAGTTTTTTATCTGAAAAGATAATAATTAAATATTAATCTGTAAACCAAAACGTCATATTTTCATTAGCCTCGCCTGTTCTCTTGGATGAAATGCAACAAGTGATGTGATATGATGATACAATCGCTTCTAGCAGTAAATACAGTTCTATGACGCAATTTAACAGGCGGCGTTAACTTCGCAATCTCAGTAAAAAATCGCTATGAATACGTGTGCAAACATTTTAAAGTGCAAATAATAAAAGATAAAACAAGAAATGAACAAAGACAAAATTATTCTACAATGTAAGATAGAGCAGGTACGAATATTTACAAATAATATAAATAAAAGAAAAAGACAATGTGTAAAATTCAAAAGTGCATAAGTAATCAAGAAATAAAACAAGTCAAAAATCAGCTAGAAGAATCAAACAAATGACATAACTACTAAAAGATGAGATTAGAAAGCAACCTAATAAAAATAGCAAATGATAAAAACAATAATACAAAAAATTACGAAAAAACTAGATGAAAGTACAAACTAAAACAAGGAAGAAATTAAAACAAATTTAAGTACATTTAGATAAATTAGATATTCGTTTAAAAAATCTAACCATGATGTATACTTTTCAGTGTATATTTAAAATGAGCTGTTAAAGAACAATTATGAAACTCCATAAAACTGCTTGATTAGTGCTGGAAGCCTATCCGGAAGATCTTGACTTCGATCGGGTAGAAGAAATTGTTCAATTTTCCCGCTTTGTTGCAGATAGTAGCGGATGAAGTCAAGTTGAATGCGCTAGCTTTGAGCGTCGATTGTACCGCATTGTTGTAGCACCAAGAGTGTGTGTGCGAAGCGTTACCCAACGTTAACATTGCGTTGCTCATTTATCTGATTGTGTTAGTGACTAATTGATCAGGGGAGCGCTCATTTTCGACATTGAAGAATTAAAAATGAGCTGAAGTCAACGAGGTCCGACCATCGGCTGAGCCATTTTTCACATAGCAAAAATTTAGATTTTGACGAAATTAATGACGGTTTCTCAAAATCGAAAGCACGCAAAAAGTTATTTTTGCAAATAATATTAGGACGCGCACCAGGCAGGGTAAAAACATGTTTTACACATACTTTTTATAAAATTGTTTTTTGCTGTACTTGCATTCGATTGAAACACTGTAAGATTATCAATTATGTCGTTAAAGAAATAGATTTAGCATTTAACTGACATTGAAGGATTAAAGAAACCGTGCATGCATAGATAATGACCTTATAGTCATCGTCAATTATCTCTATGCAGATTCGCAGCAAGTAGGCCTAGACTATTGCTGGTGCGGTGTACTGCCACTGTCGTTCGTTTTTCGAACACATGCCTATAAGCGTCGTCTTCCAAACAGAATATTTCGCTTATCTGCCACTTCTCCCATAGCTCCATCGTCAGTTTGACTTGTCAAAGAAAATTGAAGCAGGATTGAAGACATGCAATATATCTTTCCATGATCTTTCAAATGATTGCATGATATAGTTGACCAGTCGATAGGCGATCTATTTTGATATAGCTATTTTGTGGAATAAACAAAGGAGTCATTCATAGTGACTTTATCCTGGTGAGAGTTTGATTGCTTTTGCTACATGTCTTACAATATTTAATAACCCATAATTAAACCTTATGTAATTAACCATTACTGCATCGTATTTAACATTTTGAGACAGCTCAATCACCTTATTGTGGTAGACCGTGTCTGGTTGAGTCTGATGGTTCAGGAGTAGTGACCGAAAACCGCTGCCCTTACTAGAATCATGTTGTTGATCTCATTTCATCTTCCTTAATTCAATTAATTAGTTTACTAATTAATTAGTTAAGATTAATTAGTCTTCGCGCTTTTAATTGCTAAGTGACATTAATATGATAGGATCCAAACCTGATTGATCATAATCTCACAGATCAAAGACTTGCTAGTATTAGCAGAATATAGCATTTAAACTTAGCTTATTGCCGATTCCATTTTTTTCAAATTTTTCTTTTCCCATTCCATTTTTCGATTCCAGTTTTTTATTCAATTCCATTCATCAATTCAAACTTCAGAATTCTATATCGTGAAAACGAGACCCCTTGAAGTTCACGACTGTATCATAAAATAGCCGATGCATCTCCCAGTTGTTGAGAGAAAATGTGAAAAATGTGACGAAAATGAGATATTTCAAGGTCATGAGAGATAATTTTTGGTCTCTTAATTCCAATTCCCGCGACCTCAGAATTTCGAAATCTCATAGCGAATACTGCGCACCCTCCTGTTGCTTCTCTAGCTAAGATACAGGCTATCTTAGCATTCCAGCGTTCAGCAATCTATCCGAAAGATTTTCTTCGGCATGCGGTGCCATAATCACACCCCAGAGAGATTGACTGCTTGAATCTGAGTAAGATCTTGATCTTCGTGCTTAGCAATTTCCAGATAACGTGACATTACTTCCTGATGTGTTCAAGTATTTTGAAAAAGAATCAGAGTGATACTCTTCCCTTGCTGTAGGGAACATGCATCCTTTTAAAAGAATCAATTAAGACCCAACGTTTTGTCCGCCAATGTTTTGGCAATTTAGACGTTGCAATTCTTCACTATTTTTTGTTACATATCCACGTAATTTCTGCTTTCATAAACATTCCATTAGAAAAACTTTCACTATCATAGAGACGTGCGGGTTAAGTATGATGACAGCTACTTGCAAGTGTTGGCAAAATATAATTAGAGGATGTCTTTGCAAGTCCGTTCCAAATTCTTTAACCCAAGTAAAATGTTTCTGGAGCTCTATAAATTTGCGTTGAATTAGAAAGTATAAATGTTTAATATGAAAGATGGAGAATGTACCTACAAGATTTTGAAGCTCTAAGTGACAATTACATGGCAATCTAGAATGCAAAACAATTTACATTTAATACAATACGTTTTTACAAATACTTTAATACTATAATAACTGCTTGAGGGTAGCCTTTTAAAATTTTCGGTAAACCGAACGTTGCAACGATGCGAGGAAGTGCTGCTAGCGCACAGCCCTAATTTCCAGAATTCAAATTTTTTCGTTTTCTCCGTCCAATTTGAGCCGATGCAAATGCTAGCTTCAGAAAATGAATCCCAATATGCAAATATCCAAAGAATTAGATCCGACAAATGTAAGCTACAGTACTAATTTGAACTTCCGAGACTTTCATCGAATCAATTTCAATTTTTGCTTTCATAGCTTGATTTGAGAAAATTCTTACACGGTGCACATTTGCGCAGCGTGAGTTAGAGCAGCCATAAATCTCTCAACTGTGACAATGATGTGTGCAGTGAGGCATCGAACGCCTGCGGACTTTGCGAGATATAAACTCTGAATCACTCACTCCAGATTTAGAAGTAGTAAAAAAATTGAGTCTGTATCACAACAATTTGCCATAGAAATGTCTCGTTTCTTGTCTTCCTCTCATGTGAAATCCAATTTCTGGATTCTATCTTTCAAAAGCTTTAGGTTGAGACAAACGTTTTTCACCACAAGAATTGCTTCTAGTTTCCTGATTCGAGTTAATTAGTAATATGAGTTTTCAACATCGTATTTCTTGCGCTACCGGCAATGAAATGTTTTTATATCCTGCACGAAGCATTTAGCAATCACTCTTATCTTATCTAATCCACACCGCAAACAAATTCATCAGCGGTCGCAAGTAATTCATGCTTCATTTCAAATGCACCACCT
This sequence comes from Prostheceraeus crozeri, assembly GCA_907163375.1. Taxonomy (NCBI): domain Eukaryota; kingdom Metazoa; phylum Platyhelminthes; order Polycladida; family Euryleptidae; genus Prostheceraeus; species Prostheceraeus crozeri. Next base: position 846,714 of record CAJQUW010014088.1, on the reverse strand, counting down.
CACTTGGACCAAGCGTCGGTGGTTCAGTGGTAGAATGCTCGCCTGCCACGCGGGCGACCCGGGTTCGATTCCCGGCCGACGCACATTTTTCACTTCCCTTGTGGTGGTGCTTTTTGAACCTCTCGGTGAAAGTAACTTGTTTCATAATTTGTGCTGTACGCGTGTACACTGCCCCTTTTGTTCATTTTTTGTGATGTACAGACTTAAGAATTCTGACACTTAAGATTTTTTGCAGGAATTGTTTCTCAAGCCAAATAGCGTTTAGCGGCTTCGATTGTTTAACATTACTTTTGATCTTATTTTAATCCTGTTATGAAGGTTTCAAAGTTTTGTGTATCTTATCGGCGTACTTTGTAAAGATTCGCGATTCTCCTCATTCATCGTTAAATAAGAAAATATTTTTGACAAAATAGCTTGTTGCTAAACACCGCCTTAGGTGCAGAATCTGTATCTATTTCTTGTTTCACTACTTTAATTATCTTAAGATCTCAAAATTCACCTAGATCGATGCCTAGATGTGTGCATAAATGTATGTAATCATTGACAGAGTCATCGTCGTCGATTCATCATAGTCGGTGGCTAAGCTGATCAACTTCTTCTGCATGCATTTTCGGCGGGCGTCAAAGTTTGCGCTTAAGACGCGTCAGGGCTACTGACGGGGAATTATATACGTGATGAGGCAGCACAATTACAAATATCCTGCTAAAATATCGTGTTTTGTGGCTAAATCAATTTTTGTGACTATTAGGCCTGCGACGACTTAGGCAGTCATCTCATATTTGTTTTCAGAAAACCAGGTTCGCATCTTGTTTTCAAGCATGACGAGCACTGCAATGTACTATGATCAAAAGTGATATCAGTCAATTCATTGCGACAATTTTCCGTGGCGAAATATTGTTTTAATTTGCATGTCGGTTTGAGTCCATCAATATCATAGGCCTAGTTAGAAGATTTCTATGGTGTGGAACAGTGGAATAAAGGTTGGTGACGACATTAGTAGACATACAACTAAGTCCCACGTTTACAGGAATGAATATTACATCCATTCGTTGTAGTTCGCCGCCAGTATGTGAGTCCTTTTAAGAAAACCAGTGCAGCAGAATGATGGACATCCTCTGCGTGCTTTATTTAGCAAGCGCCATCATAATGAACTCCAGGACGAGTAATTGCCTCCATTGCCCTTTTGCAAAAACAAGGCACTTATCCAAGTCTTTCATAAGGTTCTGTAAATAATGTTTGCCCTTTTCTTTTGCTTGCATTTTCAGTGTGACTACTTGTCTTCTTGCGACTATGTAACACCATTGTATTGACACCTCAATTGTTATCATTTGTACTGTGCTAAACGAATCTGTGATCGTGAGGTAATAAAGTCTTTATTACTATCATTATCAATAAATGGCTCATACACTATTCACAACAAAATATCTAAAGTGAAGGGTGTTTTCAACATCATTTAAATAGCTCAGTGCTAATCATTAGGTTTTACTAAAAGTCTTGTTATGCTAAACAAAGCTCAAAATTGAAATATTTGTACATGCATTTTATAATCAAAGTTTCGTATTATTTTGTAACCTAAGATTCAAGAGCGAGAGACAATTTTTATCATAGACCTACATTTGTCACAAAAATTATTCAAATTTACTTTAACATTCTCCGTGAACTTCCAATGTCCAACATTTCGTTAAGCTGTCACACGGACATGCCCACTGATGTAGAAGACTTGGCCTTTCTACATCAATGCACATGCCTGCACAATACATTGCAAAAGAATAAGTTAACAATAAATGTAATTACGATGCAAGGATATCAAATTATTTGCTGTTGCTTTATACTCACATGTCACATTCTGCTTGATCTCTCTTTACTTCTTCAGGCCACGCGGCCCACAAGACACTTACACATTTTCGACTCTTCAAATTTATGCGTCAATACAAGTGCACGTACGTTTCTTTATATTCAAAATTTTATTACAAATGCTGCATTTTGTTTAATACGAATACTTATCATCATAATAATCCCGTAATGAACCATGTTGTGACATGAGTATATAGGCATATACATTTTGCATCTATAACATAAAATATCTCAATAATATCAAATGATCTACAATCTGGCTGAATTCCTTTCACAAAACACCGGTACTCCAGATAGCCAGCTACTTAAAGGTTGTTTCTACAGACCTATAATGGCCTGTAACTGTAATGCACACATTCCATCAGCATTCTGCAGCATTGACACCAATAGACATCAATGGTATTTTGAAGCTTGAGCTTATTAAGTGGGATAAATTGATGACATGCAGTTCGTGTGTATCAGGGGAGAACATGCACATTAGAATCTAGGAAGGATAGCTTGACATTAAACCTATTTCAATTGCATGGAATATTTTGCATGGGAATTTGATAGAACAGCAAATTAAATTGTTCAAATTTCTGGCTATTGTGAAATAATCTGAAAATGTACACAATCGAACCTCAGCTTTCAAATCACAATTTAAATATTCGCTTTTGAGGCTTATGGGATATATATTTCATATTTTCTTATTTTTTGGTTCTAAAATCCCCAAGAAACTTAGGTACACCCTAAGATTGCCAAAAGCCCAAGATTTAACAGATTTTTTTAATTTATAAACAATGTTTTTTCTCCCTTTTCAGCTTGTTGTACCAACATTGCGTGTCACACCACCATCAGACACGCACGTGCATCGTGTATCATCTGCTCCAGTCATCATGCGATCTTTCAGCATTGATCTGAATGGTCCGCGGGACTCAATTGCTTGCCAGTCCATGGTCGGACCTCCCACACGACTATCCAGTGAAGAGCTCCTAATCAGCCTATGGCGTTGCGGTCGATGGCAAGTGTACACTGTCATTCTATTGGCTGCTGTTTTCTCACTGCATTATAATTGGTCACTAAATGCGCACGAGTTTGTGGGAGCGTCGGTTACTAATGTCTGCACATACACAACCAATGAAACTACTGATGAGACAAATTCGTCGGCAGAATCACTGATTTACCTGAAAGATGTGAAAATCAAAAATTTATCATGCGCTTCAAAAAGCTCTAAACCTGACTTCTGCAACTCACTTGAATTTCGTCCTCAATATGATGAAATGCAAAACACCATCATAACCGAGTGGAGTCTTGTTTGCGAGCGGAAATCAATGGCAGACAACACTCAAGCACTGTTTCATGGAGGATCACTTCTTGGTTCTCTGGTATTCCCCCTTGCTGCAGATAGATATGGTCGAAAACCCGTTCACATATTTTGCCAGGTGACAGGATCGTTGGCAGGAGTTGGATTGAGTAAAGTTACAATGTTTACGCAGTATTCAATTGTAAAGTTCATTTGTGGTGTCCTAAGCAGGGCTGCATTTTTTACCGGAATAGTGTGGGCTATTGAATTTTTCCCTTCAAAGTATCGTGCGCCGGGGAGCATGTTTTTATCTATATTTTGGGCTATTTCTTGGCTGATATTTCTATTCATTGGCTATTTTGTGAGAGAATGGCGATCACTGCAATTGATTCTGTCTTTGCCACCTTTGGCAGCAATAGTATTTGTATTTCTGGTTCCTGAATCACTGATATGGCTGGTGTCGAAGAATAAATTTTATACTTTGAAGAAGGCCATTATTCGTCAAGCTAATAAGGTAAGTAGCTCTGATGCAAAATTCAGTTTTGATATTGTGTCAATGTATGTAAATTATTCTTGACTCCGATTACATCTCCATCATTTATTTCTATAAAATTTCAATTAGGTATCATCAATACTAGACCATTTTTCAGCATTAGACCATTGTAGACTCCATTTATCGCAATCAAACAGCATGAATATCGGTTTCAATAGTTATTTGAGATTGTTCTTTTAAGTATCAGATACTGCTACAGCTGTACAGTGGTGGCGCCAACGAACTTATAAGTTATTCTGCTTTCATGGATGGTTGCAGCAGTGATATGAGAATTTTATGACAAAGTTATTGTTTCTCCGATAACTACGAGTATATGCGAACATGCGTGAAGCACGTAACAAACACGCATTTCTGTAAGTGATACCCTTTTTTTACATTTATTTTTCTGTTACATATCCTGCATAGGCGAATTAGCTTGCTGCTAATATACAGCATTTCTTCGATATAAAGAGCTTCCAATCGCTATCTGCATTAGGTGTCACAAGGTTCGCTGCTTTGCAGCGGGGGTCTGTCAACAAGGGCATGCAGGAAATTAAAGGACTTGAAGCGCAAAAATGGTTGGTTTTCCTGATAAATGTGACTTACCGGTGATGTGTATGACAATTTGTAATTTTCGATCTCCCATTGTTTTATAACAATTTTTAAATTGTGTGATTTGACAAAATTTTGATTGTACCTGGTTTTCCTGTGAGAGTGATCTTCATTGCTCTTGAGGACTAACTTAGTTTCTATAATTCTACAAAGTGCGCATTTGTGTATGTAGTGTTTACTGTAGTGCTGCGCATCATTTGAAGGAGAATTAGAAGCCGGATTAAGATATCCGAATTGACTGAAGTTGAGTAACAAAGTAATATAATTGCATTACCTCTTCATGTATCATTTCAGCTTGTCAAAGCAAGTATTGATATTGCTTTATCTCAAATTCACGGAGTCTCAAAAGTACCGTAATACGATAACTTTCTAATGTGCGCGTGTGTGTTGACATTTTTGTATCCTTGCACGTCGATAAAGTTTTCCATGTGTTCACTCGCAAAGTATTGTTCTCATAGTGATGTGCAAAAAGTCATATGAGGATTTTGCTTAAAACAAATTTGTCTTAATGTGCGGCTCAGATATTCGGTGTCTTCTTTCAAATGCACCACAGTACCAACTAAAGAAATAACAGATTTTGCAGAATAGTGCGGCGAGATTAGTCCTCAATTGCAGTTTCAACGAGCCTCATGTAAAAGATCTCCTACATCTTCACTGGTTGCCGGTGGAAGCTAGGATAATAAGTTAAGTTTGTCTCATTGTTCTCAAATGCTTGAAGGGATCAGCACCAGGTTATCTGCAAAGTGAAATTCAACTTCATGATCCACGCAGAACAAACATCAGAAGCAACTCTCTGGAAATCCCGTGGACCACCAACATCACTCATGGCGATCGTACGTTTCCGTAATTGCTGCAACTTCTTGGAATGAACTGCCAGCTGACATTTGTTCCCTCTACAATACCACCTTTCAGAAAGACCATAAAAAGTCATTTGTCTAAGAAATATGTGACCGCTTAGAACTTATTTGTGAAAGCGGGATTTAAACATTTGAATACTAATTATCAATATCAGTGAGAAGGACATAAAAATAGGAATGTTTTCTCAATTCTGAAAGTACTTAAAAAGCTTCACTGTTGACTGTTGAGTACGAAAGCTAGCTGACTTTTACGACGAAAGGGAACAACGAAGCGAGAGTGAGAAAACATGCGAAAGCACTATTGTTCGTGATCATTCGCCACGAAAGTGATTGGCTTTCCTATTAGCTAGACATAGTGTTTTCGCATCCAACCTGATTTATCGAATAGGAAGGCAAGTCGCTTTCGTAGCTAATGGACATGAGCAACAGCGCTTTCGTACATTTTGTTGCTCTCATTTTGTACATTGGTTTTGTAAGTCTGGCATCTACAATGAATGCATTTAAGTTAAAGTTTATTGTCGGTGCCAGAAATTGTACGAATAAGAAGCTATCGGGCTAAAATCAATCAGGGTCTTATTCGAGAACATTTCCAACGGTATTGCCAGTCAAGTTGTAGAAATACCGGATACTCATAATTTTGAGTGCAGCCTCACTCAAGATTTTCTTGCCAACATTTCTAGTGTGAGTTTTTACTCTAAGCAATCAGGCTTTTGATTTTTCTCTTCACTAATTTAGATAATAAATTTTCCATTCTTGTTCTTTCTTTCAAGTTCACCAAATACCTAAATACTTGTATATATCAGCATTGGAGAAGCCATTCTTTTGAAGAGCTTAGCTATTTTCTTTTTTTGACTAGGACTCATCAAAGAAACTGATCGACTTTTTATCGGAGGATTTTATTTGTTTTTCTGGTTTTGTCTTCAGGCACCAATGCGAGGGAATTGCAGTTCTTTACTTGCCGATTTGTTTTTGTTAAATTGTGAATTCAGATTCATGAAACAGTTGGTTAAAAATATGAAATTTGGGTCATCCTTCAGTTGCTTACATCTACTTCAAAAAGACTCTAAAACGCCATTTGTTTAAGAAATATGTGACCGCTTAGGATTTTTATGTGAAACCGGGATATAATAGTTATTTACGCAACTATAGTGCATTATTACTTTTGTATAGCATTCCACGAGCCCGAAAGCCCGAACCCGTGAGGTGAGGGCCATTTAAATCTAGAGAGTTAGAATGCTATGAAGAAGAATCTCATGCACGAGTTGCGCAGAGAATTAGCGACGTGCTATGATGATCAAGGACAGATTCTGATTGACATGTCTATGATTATCAAGAGTATTTGAATCATAGAAATAGATTGTTTAACTGAAGTTGACTAGAATGGAAATTGACTCAAGGTCGCGGCACCGCCGGGGGAACTAAGTTGGGGCATGAATGACCAATGAAAAGCTTAGAATTACACATGTGACTGATTCTAACCCAATGATACAGCCGTTGACAGGTGTATCTAAGTGAAAATGCGTGCGATTTATGTGCCACTATTGAGTATTGCATGAAGCTTAACCTCCGTTCTAGAGGTTTCATTGTTGTCGATTTCTATGATTTGAATAGAAATTTAGCTTTATCAATCGTGAGGATATCTATTCACAGATCTAGTCTATACTAAAGCAGGACAAGAGCGTTCACAATTGGCATAGATTACACTCCTTCCCGTGCATTGATGAAATGTTGTTTCCCGCGCGGGCAATAATCTGCTTTACAGGTCAAGTAAAACGATAGGATATCTACAATACATGCACGGAGACAAATACATGAATTATTATTATTATTATTATTATTCTGTAATTCCTATGAATTGTCGTCTGCTTGCAGGTGAATCGTGAGCCCTTCCCCGTCAAGGCAATCACTGATAGCCAAGAAGCTGCAGATGCCGTCATATTTGGTTCTGACGAATTTTCTTTTCTATCAGCTGCTCCTCCGACTTATTCACTCTACGACGCCGTTCGTTGCCATCCACTTCGATTATGGACGATTATTCTATCTCTGAATTGGTTCCTCACGGAAGCAGCTCTAATTTCCATTAACCTCCTTCCGCTGCCTTCGCCTCGAAATCGCCATCTTTCTTTCTTCGCATCTGGTGCTGTTTGCATTCCAGTCGCAGTGATCGCTTTCCCATTAGTTCGACGATTCGGCCTTCGTGGACCATTCGTCGTTCATCAAGGAGCTTCGGCAATTTTGCTTCTATTGACTGCAATTTTGCCGCTGATGTGTCCTACTCCAATCGTTCGCGTGGCTGCCATCCTCGCCGACTACTCTCTGACGTTCGCAGAAATATCAGTGTTGCTCATAACTCCCGAAATCTTTCCAACAGGTCTCCGAATGACTGGACTTGGTATCTGTGCCATAGTCGGAGGAACAGGTCGCTTGATGGAGTCTGTATTAAAACTAATAAAGCCAGATTGGTTAAGTCCGCTTCTCCTTGGATCATTGATGCTTCCATTATCGATCAGTTTACTTCTTCTACCGGATACGCGAGAGAAGCCGTTGCCTGATATGCTGGACGAAGTCGAGGAATGGGCAGAAGAAGATGGACCTTTCAGTTCGATTTGTAGAAGATTAAGGAATAGAAGGAAGAAGGCAGACTTCCAATTAGAAGTCGATGATGAAGCCCAAGATTCAATTTTATAATGATTTATAATCTATGCTGAATTATAATCTTTTAATTGGCTGTGATGTTTAATAATTTTTCACTTTGTACCCCAAACAATAAAGGGAAATATTTATACCAAGAGAAGTTCTGTAAATAGGGAATAAACTGAGAATCGGGGACGGAGAAGCTGTCCACGTCGACTTCTGGACAGACGCCGATTTGACTGAGTCTGCTACATTCTCGATATTGCATGTGCGATGCCGAAACAGACTTCTAGCCATAGAGTAGTATATAGTACAAAGACTGCCGACTCAAAAATGTCTGCGTGCAGTGAGCATTTTTATATAAAAAGATTGTTTTTACGGAGATATCGTTCCTGCGGTCTATAAAAATATTTGATTAATTATTAAGAAGCTAAATTTTTGCAAATTATTCCTGTTTATGAACTAACGATTTGGTACTTCTGTAGAAGTAGTGTGAAAATTATTAGATACCAAAAGGAATGAACATTTGCTAACAGGTATCTTAATTAAGCGGTCATTATGCTGATTATGAACGAAATTTCATGAACCGCAATATAATGCAAGTCTTCATGAAAAAGTTGAAGTATCATTGTGTGTGATTCTTAACTGAAGTTTTTTATCTCAAGTTTTTAATTCAAATTTTCATCGCCATGCTTCACTAAATTTGTGCTTCATTTCTTGAATCTGAATGACATTGCGGACCCGCTTACATCTTTTAGGGTTAATTGTGATCATTGTCTTTGATTATGAGATTTTTTTCTTTCAGTAGCAGGTAGTTGTGATATGATCACGCTGAAGAAATACTCTTATTAGGTTCAACATTCAAGCAAGGCACTTCTATCGAAGCTAATTAATGAACATTATCTCTCCAAAGTTGCCATGACACGGAGGATTTGTAAAATGCTATTATTCCTTCTGTTTTGCTATCATGATCAGTCAAATTCGTGTATATTTCTCCAAATGTGTAAAACTTTGCATGTATTACGAGATCTCAACTCGAGTTCATTTAATAAAATCGAGACTGTATGCACATTGGGGATTTAATTAATGCTAGATTAGTACTTTACCTGATGTACTTACTCCATGCTTTTACACGGTAAATCGCTCAAACAGGGTACCCTGCTGACCATAGAGTTTGTATTGATTAAGTTTTGACAAGTGCCTAAGTTCTGTATTGACTAGTGTCTGATGTGAATGTCACAATAGAGCGTAGTCATGGACTGCAACCAAGCATTTCTATGTGGTTAAAACTATGAAAATCGCTAAATAAATTCCTTCTTATCATCATAAATGACCAATTTATGATCATAGCCTACTATATTAGGCCTAACTATGGAATTGGTACTTGACTTGATAATGTCAATCACATTGTAAATCGCTCAATACCAATCGCATACGAAGGTTGCATACCAAAATATTTTTTTGATATATTTCTGTATTCTCTTGGTATATATTTGTATGCTTTTCGCATGTTATTTCAAATGTGGTATGTTTTACATACTAAAGCCACACCAGCACAATGTTAAAAGAAAGCATCAATCATGTCCAAAGTATGTTTATTTAAGGCATTTTGTCAATAAAGCTCACACTAATGTTACTATTGTTTTGTAAGTAGTGAGATAATGACATTCAAGAGTCATACTTTCAATACTGAATTCGATTTCAATGCACTTCAGTCTAAGGCATTTCATGAATAATCAATATGAATTTAACCATCAACAATTATGCATTATGCAAGTTTGAAATTAAGCATAGTATCAATCCGAAATAAAAACACATCTTAATTTATGAACGCAAAAATATTTTTGTTTGAGATATATAAGTCAACATGGTTGCACGAAAACTATCGTTTGAATGGATTGATGCTTATCAACTTGGGTAATAAAGTAGAGAGGACTAAACGTCTTGTTATTGCTGCTAGACAAGTAGCAACGATGACAATCTCATGGAGCATAAAATTCACAATGCATCTAATCTAGTTAAATATCACTTTATCAATCAAAATATATTCACCACTAGTATTACTGAAAAAAGTTATTTGACAGTAGTATGCAATATATATATATATAAATGAAAATGAAATAAGCCAATAGTATCGGAAATAAGTATTTTGTGTATTAGAGCGCTTTCGATGGTGTTATACTTGCCATCTCCTCAGACACAGACATGAAATTAACATTAAGATAATTATACATTGGCATTGAGGGAAGGATTGAATTTTGAAATAAATATCTTCTCTTTCCTTTCCCTCTCAGCCTTACATCCATTATAATGTAACTGAAAAATAGGTATAGCCATAAACTTAATATCAATGGCTTTAGCGCAACAGGAGATATGTTTGCTCTTATATGTTGCTGTTCCTCCAACAGCAAACACATCTCTCCTGTTGCGCTAAAGCCATTGATATTAAGTTTATGGCTATACCTATTTTTCAGTTACATTATAATGCATGTAAGGCTGAGAGGGAAAGGAAAGAGAAGATATTTATTTCAAAATTCAATCCTTCCCTCAATGCCAATGTATAATTATCTTAATGTTAATTTCATGTCTGTGTCTGAGGAGATGGCAAGTATAACACCATCGAAAGCGCTCTAATACACAGAATACTTATTTCCGATACTATTGACTTATTTCATTTTCATTTATAATAACTACTCCTCCATTTCGTTTCTCTTTGAACATATATATATATATATATTGAAATAATTGAAGTGAAAACACATGGAATGCACAAGTGCTTTCTATATTCTTCAGGTGCAAAGTGAAACAAAAAGCAAGATCATCATAATTTCAAATATACATTCATCATAGATATGGATGTTGCAAGGTAATTTACATAGCAGGACATGCACATGCATAGTAAATAGAAAAACAACTTTGTTATAGTTTAATATGCTAACTTATATATATATATATATATTAAATATTATATTATATATATTATTTTTATATATTATTATATATAATCCAATTGTGATTTTCAACTCAAGAGAGTGCTCAACTATGTAGGAGCAAAATAAGCCAAGTTGTTAAGGGAAAACTGCTTGAATTTCGGTACTTAAAGTTTCATGTATATTGCATACAATCATCAGCCGAATGTGCAGTACATATCTCGCAAGCATCTTTAAAAGGAACACTGAATAACATTCAAAAAGTGCAAATCACGCGACGAAGCACCGACGCATTATGCGCTAGACAGCATGTATTTTTTCCGATGCCGGCACTTTGACACTAGCTCAGTACGTTTGTTCAGCAAATATGCACTTTGATTGTCCATGATGAAGAACTTTTCACTTAGGCATAGATCACATCTCCTCGTCGCCGGATTATAACTCTTGCAATGTTTCTTGATTGTCCATTTAATTACCGGATTATTGCCACTTTCTTTGATTTTCCAGTACTCCTTCGACAATTCCGTATCATTTCTGTACTTCTCATGCACGAACGATTTCTTGTGGTTAGCATAGCGTAATTTAAATCTGCCTTCACAAATACCAAAATACTTCTTTGGCACCTCGTCTGCATTTTCTTCTTTCGATATAGTAGCTTCGTACACAATGTTCTCGCACAAGCATTTCCCATTCATTGGACATTTTCCCTTGTTTTGACAATTACATTCCTTTTCCGTTTCATTTTTCTTCTTCTTTGTATCATTTTTTAGCACTTTTCTGTTGTGGGCACTAACAATTGATTTAAAGTTGGGCATGCAACTGTAGCTGATCTTCAATGTGCTTCTGTTAAATATTTGTCCACAAGCATCAAAAAATACTTGCCAATATTTGTTGAGACGTTCCTATTGTATGGTGGATTAAACCAAATTATTGCTCTTGATCTTTTCCTTTTCTTCCCAGAGTCCTGATAGTCAGATTGCTTGTAACTCAATTTGTGTTTGTAGCCACTTTCGTGCAAAGCATTCTGGTAGTAGCTAGCCGCCTCATTGAATATGCTCTGACTTGAAGATAACTCACTGATGCGCTTCTCCACTGTTTTCGATAACTGCTCAATAATGCTTTTTGGATGGTTTGATTTCGTGTTAATGTATATGGTATTTTTGTCTTGCTTGTGATATGGTTTCACCGTTCCATCCATGAGATTTAAAGTTACATCCAAGAAATTGACTATCTTTAGGTTACATTGAATATCTAGTTGCAGTCCAAATTTGCTAAAACCATCATGGAATTTCTTCCTGATCACATCAGCTTGTCGTGCACTAATTCTCGGAAAATAGGCTAAGCCATCATCTCTGTACAATCCAACGAAATTCTTGTCGAAGTCTTTGGCTATGTCGTTCAAAAGGAAGATTCCAACAAGCTCGCATATTTCGGTTCCATCATATGCTCCCATAGTAAAATCGAAATCCTCATTATCACGTTTCACCCAAGGTTCACCATCCTTGAAAGGCAACCACTTTCTCGAGTGTCTAATAGCCAGTAGGCCTAAATCCTTGCTATCCATGGTAACAAACTGAGAAGCAAAATTCAATGACATTTCTAACAATTCCTCCATAATAGACGGATAAAAATCTTTTACATCAAATACCATGAATTTGCCCAAAGATTTGTGCTCGATTCCATTAAACCATTTGATAACTTCATTCGTGTTCTTCCATTGTTCTGCTCCTGTTGCATCTCTCAACTTTGAATTCAATTTCTCCAATGTTAGTTTACTTATACGTCCATGGGTTAATCAATCTTGTCGTAGGGTTGTTCATGAAGTTTTCTTTGTGATCTTTCATTGTTATGAAGCATTCATTCCCACAGTTCAAATTCATTCTTTCCACCACTTTGAATTCTGAGGCAATAACTTTCCCTTCTTTGGCTACATTTTCCGGCATTGCGTTGTCCGCCTTCTTGTAGGATTTAGTAATCGAACCATGTAGCATGCGCTTATAATCATCGACTTTCACTTTGTAAACGTTTGACGACTTATCAGCAGCAACAAATACGTCATCGGACTTCTTAATGCGTTTCAAATCATCTTGCATCTGTCTTTGGAAGCTGCATTCTATCTTGCGGAATTTGATTTTATTGACAATATCAAATAATTCTTTCTCAAATTCGATTAAATCTTTGCTTGGAGGTGGGAAATTAGTAGATTTCAAAATAAAAATATCATATACATTAACACGAAATCAAACCATCCAAAAAGCATTATTGAGCAGTTACCGAAAACAGTGGAGAAGCGCATCAGTGAGTTATCTTCAAGTCAGAGCATATTCAATGAGGCGGCTAGCTACTACCAGAATGCTTTGCACGAAAGTGGCTACAAACACAAATTGAGTTACAAGCAATCTGACTATCAGGACTCTGGGAAGAAAAGGAAAAGATCAAGAGCAATAATTTGGTTTAATCCACCATACAATAGGAACGTCTCAACAAATATTGGCAAGTATTTTTTGATGCTTGTGGACAAATATTTAACAGAAGCACATTGAAGATCAGCTACAGTTGCATGCCCAACTTTAAATCAATTGTTAGTGCCCACAACAGAAAAGTGCTAAAAAATGATACAAAGAAGAAGAAAAATGAAACGGAAAAGGAATGTAATTGTCAAAACAAGGGAAAATGTCCAATGAATGGGAAATGCTTGTGCGAGAACATTGTGTACGAAGCTACTACATCGAAAGAAGAAAATGCAGACGAGGTGCCAAAGAAGTATTTTGGTATTGTGAAGGCAGATTTAAATTACGCTATGCTAACCACAAGAAATCGTTCGTGCATGAGAAGTACAGAAATGATATGGAATTGTCGAAGGAGTACTGGAAAATCAAAGAAAGTGGCAATAATCCGGTAATTAAATGGACAATCAAGAAACATTGCAAGAGTTATAATCCGGCGACGAGGAGATGTGATCTATGCCTAAGTGAAAAGTTCTTCATCATGGACAATCAAAGTGCATATTTGCTGAACAAACGTACTGAGCTAGTGTCAAAGTGCCGGCATCGGAAAAAATACATGCTGTCTAGCGCATAATGCGTCGGTGCTTCGTCGCGTGATTTGCACTTTTTGAATGTTATTCAGTGTTCCTTTTAAAGATGCTTGCGAGATATGTACTGCACATTCGGCTGATGATTGTATGCAATATACATGAAACTTTAAGTACCGAAATTCAAGCAGTTTTCCCTTAACAACTTGGCTTATATTAAAATATATATATATGTGTTTGCTATGTGACTTAAAGCTCTTTATACCAGAGGCATATCAGAGGTATAGGAATGAGGATGGATTTGCATCAGGTCTCGTATATAAAACATGCCAACAACTCGTATTTCAGTGTAAAACAGCCAATTACAGATAGAATAGTTCGTATCACTACATACCAATCACATACGAAAGTGCGTGAGATGTCGCATGAAAAACATACCAGATCTCTGTAAGCATACGAAAATCTCGTATCAGATGTTAGTTTCAAATTGTGTGTGATTTTGGTATATGTTTGTATGTAATTTTCGTGTCCAGCGATTTACAGTGTAACCCTAATGTGTAGAGCAACCTTAAGGCACAGAGCAATCTGACTCTGGCCGCGACCCCTTCCGCGTTCGGCAACTGAACGTGGAAGATTGACAAAAACTACATGTAGGCGCGAGATCCGATAAACTCGCGCTTATCGTGGCATCGTCACCTTCGTCAGCAATGCACTGACCTTCGGGCAAGCAATGGACGACAATTGCGGTCAAATGTGCATCATCCATCCTCGCCATAATTGGACTGCTCTCGCTTCCCTACTTCGTCATGAGAAATAACAAAAAAAAGAACAACTGAAAATTATGTAATCATATTTCTAAACTCGTATAATTGCCAATGGATCGAAACGGGAAATGCAAGGCAAGTTTGCAGGCAGCTGGGCTAGAAACAGGAGAAATATTTGGAAATCGGATCACCCCGTCGTTGGAAGCACCTGACTGAGTCGCCATCGACTCCGGCGGCTAGGACTCTCAGTCAAACTTTGTGGTCTGCTCGTGCTGATGCAAAAAAGCCCTCCGCTTAGGGTATGTCAATATTGGAAGCTCCTGTTAACATCGCAGACGATATGGAAGAAAATTCAGAGACACGAAGGGAGGCTGAAAGTATAATCAAGAAAATGGTGAAACTGGAATTCGGTTTTCTGACGGGTATGGCTGCTCTTCTCAGTCATTTCAACAGTGATCTGAACAACGCAGTCGCTTATTGGAATCACTGTGCCAGTATGTTTTGACATTGCGCAATCACTTTGATTTTTTCAAAGAGAACGGAGAGGCACTGAGTGGATGTTCTGAATATAACACCCCTTGCATCATCTTACCCCGAAGACTCCAATTCAGCGGAAAGTAACTTCAAAGTGATGTTACTGACAAAGATGAGCAAGTTAATAAACAATAATTTCTTCTCTGAAATGACTGAAAGCACGACATGTATTTAACTTCATGATTCTCTTATCAGTGTTTGCTTTTGATTGACTTCTTATTGTGATTCTACTGTACTCTGTTCAAAAATTGTATGGCCGAGTTCATACAATAAACGGTACTATTATTATTATTATTGGGAAGAAATAAGCCGAAAGCGCATGCGCAGCGCAAAACTCTGGAGGGTCGAGGGGGATTCCGCAGACACAGATCTTTCAACAAGGAAGAAAATCCGTACGGGTGTCTCCTTGTTAATTATCGACAATACAGCTAATGCACTCAAGAAACGATTGGCCGCATATGTTGAAGTGAGCAATCTGTTTGGATTCTTGCATGAACTCCTTGAACTGAGTCAATACGTGAGAGTTCCAAACGACTAGTGGAAGTTCTTATCCGGTAGATCTTGACTGTGATCTGATTGCGGGACTTTGTCCTTGTGAGCGTTTACTTGCTTTTGCTACTCGTCTTACAATACAAGATAGCTCATAATTAATCTGCATGCAATTAACTATTAGTGTATTGAATTTAACATTTTTGAGACAGCGCAATCTCTTTTTGTGCTAGACCGTGTCTGGTTGGTTTTAATGGTTCAGGAATAGCGACCGAGACCCGATTGCCCTTACTAAATTTCTGTGGTTGATCTCATTTCATCTTTCTTAATTCAGTTGGTCTTCGCGTTTTATATTTGTTAAGTAACATTAATATGATAGATCATACATAACCTAACAAATCAAACGCTTGCTAGTGTTAGCAGAATATAGTATTTAAGCTTAATTGATTGCCAATCTTTTTACTTGACTCCCAAGAAGTAAGCAGAGAATTGACAATCTCATGTTGAATTAATAAGTTTGACTTTAACCTTTAAAATAAAATGATAATTCATTGATATATAACTACATAGTAAAATTAATTCATTAAATTATCTTATTTATAAGGTCAACATGCTTTGCAAGCTGAATGTTTTACATTAGATGACACTAGATTGAATTTTGCATGAACTATGTATCTTTAACTATGTGAATGAATCGTGCATGTACATGCACACAGATTATTTAACTAACATAATTAGTATAAATAATAACAATGATTATCAATAATTAATAACAATTATCAATAATTAATAATAATAATAATAATTTATAATAATTACTATAATTAATAAAATTATTTAATCAATATTTATTAACATTGAGGCATTTCTACGACACACTGGGTACAATTGAAGTCAAACTTGTCTAATTGGGTATTCCAAAGCTTCATAAGGTAAGACACAGCAGATATTGAATACGATTAGTAGAGATTCCTTCAAATGTCAAAATCTTTTACGCTGAGACATAAAATATATTTTTGTTTTTAGACCTATTTCGCATTTCAAATTGAATTGAGTATATTAAATGTGCCAACATTTAGTAAGCACATGTATTCGTATTGAAACTCTTTTATATATTCCTCAATATCCTATAATTTTTATACTTCTAGGTCTCTCTATCAATTCAGATTTCCTTTTTAATGAATCCTTTTTCATACATTTTGTTATTTTTAATGACATGTACATGCACAAGCATGTATGAAAATATAGACAACAGGTTGAAAAATAGTCTTGAGTGATAATGACATAGAGGCCTGTAGCCTAAGACACCTCGGTCTCCGGACCCGCGTAGGTTGTGGTCCGCCCTGGCTTCGTCCTATGAGAACTCATCAATACGGCTCGGAATGGCCCAAGTAAGCTTACGAAATCCCAAATGGTTGAAACTCCATGTGCACAACAGGGCTGAACAGGCTACTATGCGTCTTTTTACCATGATCTTGCCGTGCGCGTGACAAGGGAAAACTATTTAGAACCAGTTCACCTGGCAAATGGGCATGGAGAAAGCAGTAAATAATGTGCCTATCAGATGTTTTACTATTTAAATATTTCATATCGTTATAGCAAAAACCGCAAAAAAATAGCGATGAGAACGAGATTTTCATGTTTTCTTGCGTTTTGGCGGTACAGTGATTGCGCAAAACGAGGCATGTTGAGGAAGCATGCTTTGCTTATAAGCGAGGTTGGGTACTGTGGTTTTCCGTGTGTGAATGATGATAAGAATGAATATGATTATAAAGGTTGAAACTGCTGCTTTTACGGCTTAAAAATGAACACTGATAATGACTTGGCATTCAGGCACATTCATGGTCATCAACAGTCTATGAAACACAATTAGTTTCAGTTTTTGTACAATATTCTGAATCACTGAGTGATCAGTGTGTGTTTTAGTATTCCTCGCTCAATTAATGAAGCACGCAGATTAATACTTTACATGTACAAGGGAGAAGCGAATAAGACATTTTCAATGAAAATGTGTAAATGTGATCACACCATAGTTATCAACCCATGGGTCTTCCCGCCCATCATTCAAATCTGATTTAACAAGTCACAAGACGTGAAAAGCTATGCTATAGGGAAGCGGGATGTCTCAGCGGGCTATGTCACGGGAAACTCATATTAACAAAGTTGATAATTCTCTAAGTACAAACTACAATACATCTGACTGGAAAGAATATGAAGAATGAAAATGATGAGCAGATGAAAATGCGGTTTGCACATTTTTGATGCGAGATTTGAAACTATTCAAAATGAGATCTTTCAGCCAAAAAAACAATACTTGCACACTACTTACACATTTAATGAAAACATGACTTTGAATCTAGCAATTATCAACAGAAACAGAAAATTATAGCGAGGTGAAAGTAGCTCAGGCTAGAATGTCCCATAATTTCTCTCCGTCATCGATAAAATGTTGTGCAGTCACTTCCTTCAATATTTTGATAACAGCATTTGATTGTTGATATCTTTGCAATGGTTGCATCTAGAGGAACATCAATCTACAATCGACCTTACATTTCGAACTCAGATTCGTTCATTTCTGGAATTATTTCTAGCTTATGTCTGTTTTGATGGAAGACTCCAGTCTGTCGAAACTTGTTATTACGCTCTCACAGCTTCAATCTATATGTAGTGTTCTGCGTGAACCACAGTATTAGACTGCTCGCTCTTACCAGTCGTGGAAACAGTTGAACTGAAACAATTAAACAATCTAATTATGTGATGCGAACATTCTGGACTTCTTTGATTATTCAATACATCTGTCAAACACCATCTAAGCTTTCTGAGTCTAGTGGAGCACATCTTCATCGCTTTTTTTTGCGGAAAGCGCATAATGTAGGCATACCTAAGTAGACAGACTAGCTCTGAACATTTTCAATGAGCTCACAGACATTGTCGCCAGATTTAGATGACTTGGATTTCAGTGGTCATTAAAAACAGTAGGAAAACTAGTTCTACAGATCTATCGGGTCAGTTGTCTACTTCCCTAGTTTGAGGCTTGCGGTTCAACTCTGACACTTTTGCACTGATTCTCTAGTCTGTGGTCTACAGCTCAAACATGAAACTTTGCAACGATCCTTTAGTCTAACCAAGACTACCTTAAAGCCTTCGTCTTAAAGCTTAAAGACTACTTAAAGCTTTGGTCCTTAAGGCTACCTTTAAGCCTTAAGACAGCCTTGGTATGATGCTTGCGGTTTAATTCTAACATATGTCATTGATTTTGTTCTTTAACGAGTGGACACATGCATAGTCAAGTTTGTCAGCTCGGAATACACAAGGTAATGATACTGAATATGCAGGGTGTTATAAAAGGCTTCTTTACATTCGCATAACGAATGGCTCATACTGCTTACATATGTTGTGTGTTGCTGAGGCAGTAACTAGCATCACTAGTATCCTGGGTGTTTCTCACGGCATGTCCGCTACCAGCATGCACAGTTTGAGTCCAATCAGAATCATTCTCTGTTTCATGACCCTCAAAGTTATCGACAATAAAATGGGCTTGTGACACAAACCCTCCAATGACGCAGTAATGGCTTTCTTTCCGGATTCTATTTTTGGTGTGTGTTAGGACTCAGGAACTCAGGAACATGCCATTTTTGAGTCATTATTTGACATGCACTGTTATTCATTAAGTCCCAAATGAGCAGTACAGGAGTACTGACCCGAGTACTAACTGCGACGACTAAGAATATCAATAAGTAATAAAATAGTCAGATGCATTCAGCAAGTGCTAATCGCATCAATAGGGAGATTGAGATAGCTAAATTAGAATTCATATGTCACATGTCTTTGAAAATATTAATGATAAAAATTAATATTGTTATGATAACTATTGATATTAAAGACCAATTAATGGTGTGAAGAGTTGGTGCGATAAGTGGCGGACCTAACTAGATCCGTTCCGCAAGAGACACAAATTTGTGGAGAGACAATAGAGAGGGGATCCTCCTTCGAGAGAGATAATGACCTGATAATGATGATGATGAAAATATTATGATTGTTATAAAATTTGCACCTTACCTTTTACGATTATGAAAATATCAATTCACAAGCTTGTCAAAGCATGTCAACTCGGAAAATGTGCAAACACTACATTATAGAACATGTTTGAGCACGTCACACATCATCTTGATGACAGAAATCAAATGAAACTACATCAAATTGCTTAAAATGGTTATGAAATTGCAACAAATATCATGTCATGCACGTTCTTCTGCTTTTTAATTGTACTTTTTAAATCAAAATTTCAATTTCTTCAAGTAATGACATTTATTGCACATTTCTACAATATTTTGTAATCAAGATTCATTATTTGAAAATAAGATTTATACCTCCAGAATAATGAAAATAAGGCCAAAATTTCTCGATATTGTATGTATTGCCGACGTTTCGGACGTTCGTCCTTTGTCAAGGCACAAGAGCAATTCACAAAAGTATGGGCATGCGCACACGAACAAAATAGGCTTATATACAAATTTTTACAATGCATTAGACACGAAAGCGATTAGAAATCAGTCATTTCGATCTTTCTATTAAGCTTGGGTTCCAAATATCTGATTTGACGAGATTCGGACAATGTAGTATCTACAGGATCTCTACATTTGTCAATAATTTGTACATCAAAATAATCGATAGAACCGGTGTGACCTTGATGTTTCTGCAACAAGTGGTCAGAAAGGGCACTGACTTTGTTGCCGGCGTTAATGCTGTTACGATGCTCAGCATAACGCAAATAAAATGGGCGGCTACTTTTGCCGATATAAAATTCTGTACATAATTTGCAGGTAAATTTATAAACGATAAAACGGTCATTGCACCTATAATTACTATTCAGCACGTTACAGAGATGACAGTACATCAACAAAGTCAGTGCCCTTTCTGACCACTTGTTGCAGAAACATCAAGGTCACACCGGTTCTATCGATTATTTTGATGTACAAATTATTGACAAATGTAGAGATCCTGTAGATACTACATTGTCCGAATCTCGTCAAATCAGATATTTGGAACCCAAGCTTAATAGAAAGATCGAAATGACTGATTTCTAATCGCTTTCGTGTCTAATGCATTGTAAAAATTTGTATATAAGCCTATTTTGTTCGTGTGCGCATGCCCATACTTTTATGAATTGCTCTTGTGCCTTGACAAAGGACGAACGTCCGAAACGTCGGCAATACATACAATATCGAGAAATTTTGGCCTTATTTTCATTATTCTGGAGGTATAAATCTTATTTTCAAATAATGAATCCCAAGCACCTCCTGCTCACGGCTCTTTTGTATGTGTAATCAAGATTGACAGGATAATTTATTCATATTGATATTTCTTCATATTAATACCCGATTAGTACTTAGGAAGCATTTTAGTTCTTCTGTGAATTTAATAATCTTTCATTTAGTACTCAGATTGGTAGCTAAATAGGAATTTGTGATTTACAGTGGAAGCAAGTTTCACGTGTACTTGCCCTCCTTATTGTTTGTAGCAAAAGATCGGCCTCATGAGGAGAAACAGCTGTTGCACTCACTCGCACTTTATTTTCTACGCCATCAGAAAGCATTTTCTCGACGGCCCTCCCAAGGCAACGCTCCCACACTCCACGAAAACCTAATAAGTAGCGATAAGGCTATTATCTCTCTGCAGAAATGCTCAAAACAATTCTATTTAGACAGAAGATGATTGATAAGTGACGTAGGCCTACTCAGATGCCACTGTTGGTGGCCAAATTACTGGGGCGCAAATCCTCATTCTATGAGTGAAAGCCGAATGGAGCTTCCGCAGATTGAGAACATTGGAGGTTCCGAGCAAAGTCTCCATAGGTAATCAAGTCTGAGATGGTGACCAAAGTCGCCAATGAAAACAGGGTCAGTGGGGTGGGGTTGGAACCGGCCGCCAAAAACCCGGCCGGTTGCAACCCTGGTTGTCGGGAATTGCAAGTGCAGCAAGACGGAAACTTGCGTCGCACCCAATAATAAAATCTTCAGGTCAGACAACATCATCGGGTCAATATGCCTTCTATGATGAGAATATTGGGGAGTTAGTCTCATTATCTGTTTGGAAGTTCCTCATGTCAGATATTTGACACATTAGTGAAAAGCAAAATTAACTAGTCTCTCGCGAGCGCTTTCGATGACCGTCGGTCACCATAATCATGCGCAAGTGAATTTATTCATCATTATTGCAGACGGAGCGAAATGATAACAATTCAAGAAGACTTATTCATTTACAAGAATAGAAAATTAAGAAATTCAAGACTACTAATAAAATAAGAAGTTAGTAAAGTCAAAATAAGTAAAAATCATCTACAGTCACAAAACAGAATCATAGAGAGTTCCAATCTCTGCCTTAGTCTTATTGGATGATCTCAGCTTTCGAGTCCACAACGCCTCTTTGGTGACTCGACGCCGCCAGTTCTCCTCCCTGTCAATGCACTCCATCCGATCTAGAGCAACCATGTGACCAGTGTCGCAAAGATGTTTGGCCAGCTACGACCGGTCGACGTCGAGGGTTTGTAGAGCTCTCCTATGTTCTTTCTTCCTTTCGTTCAATTCCTTTCGTCCTTTCGTTCCTGTATATGATTTTTACGTATTTTGACTTTACTAACTTTTTGTTTTATTAGTAGTCTTGAATTTCTTAATTTTCTATTCTTGCTTGCTTGCTCACCTTGTCGACCCTTGTCCCGCGTATCCCAGGGTAGGTCCATTTTCTATTCTTGTAAATGAAGAAGTCTTCTTGAATTGTTATCATTTCGTTCCGTCTGCAATAATGATGAATACGGTAAATTCACTTGCGCATGATTATGGTGGCCGACGGTCGTCGAAAGTGCTCGCGCGAGACCAGCTAATTTTGCTTTTCACTAATGTGTCAAATATCTGACATGGGAAGCTTCCAAATAGATAATTCCTTTCTATGATGGTATCATCAATGATGGTCGAGTCTTTCCCTGTTCAAACTTTCGACCCTAATGAAGAATGATGCTGATTGCAGTCAGATTGGTGAGGATGAAGTGAAAGTCTGGACTGAGTGAGTTACTGTGTGAGGACTGACTGGACCGGACTTGAGCCCAATTGAATATATCTGGCCCACCAGACTACAAGACTCAAAGATCCATGACGCACCAAAATAACTTCCAATCAGGAACCTCCAGCCAGGGAGTCCTAGCAGGAGTCCACCAGGAGTCCTACCCCGACTCCTGGTGGCAAGTAGATCAGTCTCAGTTTTGGTAACATGCATCATAGATCATTATAGGCTTACGGAGCCTGATTTTAGTGATCATTGCTGTATCAAATCAATCCTTCTCTATAAAAGTTTACCAACTTTGCACATCACTTGTTGGTGTGTGCTTCACACGGTTTTCTCCAGTCTCTATACCGGGTAGGAAAATTCCCCATCCTTCTCCAAAAAATATGAGTACACTTTCGATTTTAATATGCGCTACGGAGGAGGCATTACACACGATCAAAATGAGGGTAAGCGGTAATGTTCTCAAGCAAACTAATATTTTACTTTTGTCTCTGATGATGTGACCTTTGGCGCGTAGGCGTGATCGAGGCTAGGAAGGCTTGTCTTTTCTACTAAATCACCAAGTGAAAAGACAATCCTTTTTCACTATCATGGTTCATTCCCTCAACTATTACAAGCTTTGTTTGCACTACTGTCGCTGTTCTTTTGTTTGACGGAGAAAGTTGACATCAAGACAATGACAGCTATATGCACGATGATAATTTTTTTGTTTGTATTATATTTTGGGTATAGTCATAAGCCGTAGTCCGGAGTCCCATCATTTGATAGGACTCCGCATCCCTGCCTCCAGGAAATGATTCGATGCGTCAGACAGAAGTGGGAGTTCATCTCACACGCAGAACTTCTACGCTTGTGTGACTCGCTCGGATCGAGTATTTTACAGTTCATGGAAAGTGAGGCAAACACAAAACTATTGAGTGTATGGTGCTCATCTTTCGTGGCATTCATAACTAATGTATTCTCACTTCACCGCCTATTAATTGCATTTGTTTGCGGTCACTTTGTTACTCTAAAGATGAGAAAGTATATGTGGAGGAACTTTTGCTACATCCTGGTAATAGTGATACAGGAAATAATTTCTGCTTCTGAATGTCCATCAGAGACAGACATGATGACTTTAGGTGCCAGTTATTGAAACATTTGCCGTCTGAGCGCGAGGTGCTTCCTGCCCGCCACCATCTGCAAAGCATTCGAATTCTCGAGTGAGTGAGTTAGTGAACGAGATTTCAAGTCTTTCAGTGGTGAACAGTCATAAGATGTCCGCAAATTTTAAATAACTTATCTACATCTTCAAATTTGAAATATCTAGAATTTGGATAATTTGAGTTCTTTGTAAAATCAAACATGAACATCCTTATATATAAAGCGGAGTAGGTTTGCCATATTTACTTTAAAGTTCAAGTAGATTACCGGTGGGCAAGTTGTACCGAATGAGTTGCCCTGTTTCAGACGCTACTGCTGACTTTGACTTGTTTGAATAGTCCTATGATCTGACATTCTATCATATCGACAATTCTTAACAAGGGTCGGGACTCTGCTATAGTTCATGTGGACGGATAATTCCTGACAATGTTGGGTCGATCTATTTAACGGCCTTGGTAAAGATAACGCTGCAGCGTCTATGTCTGCCATGGAATTCTATGCTTAAATTGTTCAAGTCTGAGGACATTTTTCTATTCTTTCTATTGGTAAAAACACAAATTCAGATTTGATTACGTCCATGAAAGGGCTTGTTTTCTTGCAATACTCGGCATTAAAATTTCTGTAGGCTTTCTATCAAATATGGCATAATTTCGGTAAAACGATATCTCTCAGAGAAGCATCACCCGCATTGCAACTCAGCACAACTTGTTCTGGAAAATCATTGAGAGATGTTTGAAATACAAGACGAAAAGGCATCTTAAACAATAATTGCAGCTGACGTGAATAAGAAAGCAAATTCTTGTAGACATAGCGGAAATCCCTCAGGATATATTTCAGGCATATGACAATCATTGAAGGCTGTATGAAGTTTTTATATCTTCAGGGATTCCGAAGAGGAGCTTTCAAAATTCGTCAACAGAGATCAATTTTCGTCATTCATTGTCATCGTATTGGTTAACATCGCTGATTACAACTTTTATTGAGACATATAGACGACGAAAAATTAAATGATGGAAAACATTATCTTGTCTACCCAAATATGGATAATCATATACAATAGCTCCATCGTCTTTCCTAAATTATCCCACGCCTGTTCGACATTTCAGTTCCTGTCGTATCTTTCATAACATCGTTTTCCCATCACATATTCGCCTTGCTCTAGTTACGGTCAGATTTAATGAAAGCTTTTAGACACAAATGTTGAAAAAATATTTAGCTCTAATTATAACATTTCTATGCGCAAAATCAATTTGTAATTATCTCTTCAATACAATGATATGATCAATTTCTATCTCATTTAAAGAGTGCAACGTCTGTCTGTCTGCGACGATGTATTTTCTTATGGCGATCAGAATTGATTCCATTATTTGATATGAATAAAACACACGTGAAAGTCTGTCTTTTCATGTCTTCTTTGAATACAGCGCGAACTCTGAACATCGAATCAAAGCCGTTCCTGAACAGAGATAACGTAAGGCAAAGGTCAAAATCGAATCGGTTTATAGCGGAACTTTTAAATTTGCTTTCGTATATCTTGGAAAATTTCACTAGCTCGTTCTTCGAATTAACTTTCCTCAACATATAGTTTGCTTTCACAGCCGAATAAATCGTGTAGATGTCCAAAGAAATTTCTTGAATTATGTTTTAGTCTCTGAAGAGCACTCTCACTCGCATGTTGAATGACATTTTACCTTTAGAAACGCCCTAGAAAATGACGCTTGGCCAAGCTTATAAGCTTGTATCTGAATACTTCATGTTGGCATCAATGTGCATCAAATAGACCAGCTTGCCGGATTTTTAGGAGGGGATATCAAAAAATCAGATCAACTTTCGCCTTCTTTATTTTAGGAAGCATGAGATAAAGCGTCATGAGATGTTTTGACGAGATTTAGATAGAATTTCATTTTAAGTTATTATGCCTCTATTTAGAGTTGCAAATAGATCAGAAAACAATGCAAGTTAAGTCAATCGGGATTGGAGAAATTAGCCTCCATCAAAGTAATTGCAAGGCAAGATTCGATGTCCAACCTTGCTTCCCTTATTGCTTTGCACCGCTATGCGAGTTGAGAGCCGATCGATGGCATTAATGGCTTTGTCTCCGAGCCTCCATGGTGGGAGATAACAAAGGGAAGACAGGCCGCGCTTACTGCTCGCATTTGCAATCAGCTGGATTCTGCGGATGCACAACGGTGACATCAATGGCAGCAGGGCATCCTAGGTCCCAGCAGGATATGAGTATGTCAGCAGGTTTCTCATTGGAACCACCGAGACCGGCTCTCTTCAGGTCTAAATGAGAAATTTATTTTAAGTCAATTTAGTTAACATATTCCGAATAAGATCAAATTATGCTAGTTAGCAGAAATTGATATCGGGTTGATCTGTTCTTTCTTTGTGCATCATGAGAGTAGTAGAACACCATCAACACGAAGTTAAAATAGCTATACTTTCAATAGATAAAAATTAATCCTATTCTAAATATTTTCACAAAGTGATTGCTTACAACTTTGTAGAGCATTGATGATTGGTGCAGTATCCACTGCTACTATATCTTGAAACACTGATGATTTTTAATACATAAGATAATATAAGAAAATAGCAAACTATTAAATAATGACGGAAGATAATTGCAATTAATACATTGCTTACATATGACTTGTCTTGGCGCGTGCTGCTGTATGCTTGGTTCACAGCGATAAATTGCATTGTCTGCGTGTTTGGGTTTAGAAATGACTTTCCTCAATACTGGTGATCAAGGCCAGAACTAGTCTCGAGGAGCAAGAAGATCAGTTTTCAATTGAACACAATGCAAATTCGAGACTGAATTCTAACGAACCAGAAGATTAGAACCACATTAAACGTACACAGTCAGTAAATTTAGATCGTGAAGGGCCGAACAGTGTGAACAATATCTCCATTTGGCGAATATATCACGGAGGAATATTGAGTTAAAGATATGCACTTTTCACTGGACAGGCCTGCCTGCAATCTGACCACTGATGAGAGCTACTTCTGCAATGCGCGCGCTTGGTCAATCATGCAAGTCAAAGAAGGATGAATATCTATGTCAATCTCTATCCATATCTCTTGCTACAATAGAAACAAATTGTGTATCTGAAGTTGACTGGAATGGAAATTGTCTCAAGGTCGCGGCACATCCGGGGGAACTAAGTTGGGCATGAAGAACCGATGTATAGAATTGCACATGTGACTGTTTCTAACCCAATGATGCAGTCGTTGACAAGTGTATCTAAGCAAAAATGCGCGCGATTTATGTGCCACTATGAAACTTTACTTCCATTCTAAAGGTTTCATTGCTATAAATTTCTATGCTTACTGCCATCGCGTGCAATGGCTGAGAAAGGATTATGTCCGCTCTAGACAAACCCACACCCAAACAAAATATCTCTGTAATGTAGTTTGGTCATGCACTTAATCTGGAGGAGACTACGCATCCACACAAGACATTGTAATTGATGCTCGTGGTAAGCCCGCACCCGTATTCTGCAAGCACTTACATTAAACTTTGCCTCATTGAAGGGGTGAAACATCAATCTGCAATGACAGAAGACTTCGTCATGATATACATGGTAGCAAACCAAATTCGAACAAATTTTAGTCGATTATGCATCAACGCAGTAGAAAAAATGTCGAGTCTAAGAGGGCGAAATCTATGAATGAGCTAATCCATGGACTATACCGATATCTTGGTAGTCCATGCTCTGGCTAATCATAACTTGTTTACAGCACAGAATTAGACAGGTCGTCTCTTCTTCTGTTTGACTAGAAAGGAAACATTGGAATATGTAATGCCTATGAAATGGCACAATCTGCTGACATCATGCCATAGCAACCGTATAATAAGCAGCCAATTCAACATTTAACACGCCAAATTGTGCGAAGTTTCAGTGACTGTTATCAACCGGATCACACAGCAAAGAATCGCAGCCGATGTCAAGTTCTACAGAGAAGTTTGTGAACGTTTTTCGTGCACCTGCTAACTTTTTTAATAATGATCGGAGGACCCAACATCATCGAGAAAACTTTTGCGCAATGATCTGAATTCTTAGAATCTGAGGGAGTCGTGGCGATCGGAGCATTTTGAAGGAATTCAGAGCAATCCGCAAGTGGCGCAGGACTTTTTTCCTATCTCTGCCAGGTATCAAAAATTTCTTTTTGCCCACCTAGTAAGTTCCTGCATTTGCCATCGTTTTGAATCAATTTGCACTTCTAGCAAAGTGATGCGCTTTAACAATCTAATTCTGTGGTTACAGACTTCTATGATTTTTTACACAGGAGCTTGTGAGAAAAGTTAACTGCTGGGGGATAAGTTAGCTTTGTGATCCCGTGGGATTGGAAAGTTTTTCCTCCCAGCAGTTTACATAGAATAGATATCTTATCACTACCACACAAAATGAAAAAAGACATTCTAACTGGAGCAAGGTCAGCTGGACGTTGAAAATTTCAGAAAGTCAATAATGAAACATCAAATTTCAACTTTTGTCGGATATGTTTTGAACAGAAACTAGGCTAAGTTATGATGAGAAGAATTTCGAATTCTGCACCCATAGTCTCGAAGCCATGACGGCGCTCGTAATCATTTGCGTGAACCATTAATTCCTTTGACTTTTGTAGTGGTAATAAAAAGCAATCGTTGTGCTCACGTTAACCTTGACTCTTTATCGACATTGGAGCTTGACAACAGACTGTGGAAGTTATTTCTCTCATTTTATTCTCCATACCGTAGTAATAAAGTAGAGAGCCTTGCCGGAGCCGAGAAGTGACTCAAATGCAGACTTTATTCTTTTCACAGGAGTTATAAACTCGGAGATCAGAAGTTTAGTCTCCTCTAACATCGGTGAATGGTATCTTAATATTCTCGCTTTTTGCCATGATTCTACGTTTTATTGATCATAATTTGTTGAATGATGTTGATTGAGTGCTCTAACAGATTATAATTTTATGAAAATGATCCTCTGAAATGAAGCTACGAATACACTTCACGGTGAGATTATTGCCCATATGATATGACATAATCAGTGGCGCATCCAGGAAAATCATCAGATGCTGTCGTACAGAATTCACAGACATGTACGTACATGTACACTGCACTTTGTCTACTTATATTTCTAAATCTGTGGTGCAATAATATAGGAATAATGGCATTACCCTGTCCTCATTTTTCATTACTTATAACATAGAAATTACTGCTTAGATCATGGACTTCTAAATTGCAGAAGAATGTTCTGTAACAGGAATTCTTTGGATCACAGAATTAGATTGTTTAATCGTATCACTTTGCTAGAAGTGCAAACTGATTCAAACAGATGGCACATGCAAGAACTTAATAAGTGGGCAAAAAGAAATTTTTCATACCTTACAGAGATAGGAAAAATAGTCGTGCGTCGCTTGCGGATTGCTCTGAATTCCTTCAAAATGCTCCGATCGCCACGACTCCCTCAGATTCTAAGAATTCAGATCATTGCGCAAAAGTTTTCTCGATGATGTTGGGTCCTCCGATCATTTTAAAAAAGTTAGCAGGCGCATGAAAAAACGTTCACAAACTTCTCTGTAGAACTTGACATCGGCTGCGTTTCTTTGCTGTGTGATCCGGTTGATAACAATCACTGAAACTTCGCACAATTTGGTGTGTTTAGTGTTGAATTGGCTGCTTATTGTTCGATTGATATGGCATTTAGTCAGGAGATTGTGCCATTTCATTTACGTCACGTTCCAATTTTTCCCTTCTAGTCAAACGGAATACGAGACGACCTGTCTAATTCTGTGCTATGGATAGATGTAGATGCATATAAGTAGACAATGGAAATACTACATGAGATTTCTCGGTAAGTAATGGACAAACCGTCGGCCGCTAACGCGGCCTCTGATTTGTACAATACTTACCTTGAAATCTCATATGGCATTCCTACATTGTATACATATCCTATTTCAGTCGCAGACCAATGATATATTTTTTGCATGATTTTAGACGTATCAATATGACGAGTAATAGGAAATAATGTAATAAAACTTAAATGCATGGCTGCTGTTTAGACCCCTGCGCCGATATTTTTTCATCGGCGGCGGTGTTTGCTACCGCCAAAGTTATTGGCGACGGCGTTTTCGGCGCGCTGATAAATTTTAATCGGCGGCGGCGTTTATCGGTGTACATCTGTTGAGTTCATGAGAATAGAAGTTGGATCTCTCCTTAGTATCCAAGTATAGGCCTATTCTTCGCTAAATCGAAAAAAACGGATAGTCTAAATCTCATTACTGATTAAGATTAGTACAGAGGAATTCAGTAAATATTCATCATCTGAAAATGTTGTGATGCATAAGGCCTACCCAGTCGGCACAATTCACGAAGTAGATTTTTATCAACTAAGGGTTCTTGATTAAACAACAATGAGAGAGAGAGAGAGAGAGAGAGAGAGAGAGAGAGAGAGAGAGAGAGAGAGAGAGAGAGAGAGAGAGAGAGAGAGAGAGAGAGAGAGAGAGAGAGAGAGAGAGAGAGAGAGAGAGAGAGAGAGAGAGAGAGAGAGAGAGAGAGAGAGAGAGAGAGAGAGAGAGAGAGAGAGAGAGAGAGAGAGAGAGAGAGAGAGAGAGAGAGAGAGAGAGAGAGAGAGAGAGAGAGAGAGAGAGAGAGAGAGAGAGAGAGAGAGAGAGAGAGAGAGAGAGAAGAGAGAGAGAGAGAGAGAGAGAGAGAGAGAGAGAGAGAGAGAGAGAGAGAGAGAGAGAGAGAGAGAGAGAGAGAGAGAGAGAGAGAGAGAGAGAGAGAGAGAGAGAGAGAGAGAGAGAGAGAGAGAGAGAGAGAGAGAGAGAGAGAGAGAGAGAGAGAGAGAGAGAGAGAGAGAGAGAGAGAGAGAGAGAGAGAGAGAGAGAGAGAGAGAGAGAGAGAGAGAGAGAGAGAGAGAGAGGAGAGAGAGAGAGAGAGAGAGAGAGAGAGAGAGAGAGAGAGAGAGAGAGAGAGAGAAAGCGTATATTTGTCTTCATCAAAATAGAAATCGTACAAGCAATTTTACACGATACAATTTCAAAATAGGTTTTTAGACAAGTCATTACAAGTTAAGACACTGCTTTGGTAGACAGACAAAAACTTCGTCCAACACAGTACAACATAAAATCAGTTTTGTTAAAACATACATCTATCATACAGAGCACACACCCATGAGAAAAAAGAGTTACCTCTTCTAGCTGTTCTTGCTGTAGGCAAGCAAAAATGATTCGTGTAAAAGAGACGACGGGGCACACAGTAATTCAAAGGATGGTCATCATATTCACATTTCAGTAAGAAAGACATTGATTGTTTCACACGTTGATCCTCAAATGCAGGAATAACATCACACTTACAATCAACATTACAAATGATCCTATGGACGCGCTTATGAATACAATTTATGTTTTTCTTGGTGTGATAAGAGAGTTCACAAAAAAGAGGAGAGGCGTACAAGAGCATTGCGTGAACGTACATCACAAAAACTTGCATCAGTTGCTTTCTGGTAAGTACATGTCTCAATCGCTTTAGAGCGTAAAGTCGACGGGATGCGGAAAGGCAAACGTTGTCAAAGTGAGCATCCCAAGACAAGTTATTGTTCAAAATGACACCAAGAATCGAAATTGAATCGACAAAGGCAAAGTCAGGATGCAGAATGATTCTGGCATTATGAGATCTGCTGATAGCCATTTGCTTAGATTTGTTGCAGTTGACGAGCATCTTCTTGAATCGTAATTGACGTAGAATGTCGTCGACGTGAAAGCTGCTGTCCGAATTCTTATCTATTCTTTCAATAACCGTCATGTCGTCTGCATACTTGATTAGTCGAGCACACTGAGACTGTAGAAGCACTGATCCTAAAAACGATGCGCACAGAAAGGGCCCTAAAATTGAGCCTTGGGGCACACCAGACACCACAGGAATTAGTGGTCCACAGTTGTTTTGATAGCTTACCATCATAAAGCGGTTTTTCAAATAAGACAGAAGCCACAGCAAGAAACCTGAGTTCAAATTATTCAGCTGCAGGTAATTCACAAGTCGATGGTGTTGTATCTTATCGAAAGCTTTGCTGAGGTCCAAACATGTTATTCTCACTGATACAGTGTCGTCTTGTTCGAGATACTCCGTGATTGTGTTGTGAACATCGATTAAGGCGCTAGTGGTGGACCCCAGTGGCCTGTAAGCATGTTGGTGTGGGCCATACAATTTGATCAATTCATCTTTCATGCGTAATAATACGAGTCTCTCCATTATCTTTCCGATAGCTGGAAGGATTGAGATCGGACGGAAATCGTAGGATGAGGGATTCTTCACTTTGGGCAACGGTACTGTCTTTGCAATCTTCCACGCGGCAGGAAAGTGTCTTTCTCGGACAGATGCTTGAAAAATGTCTTGAACGACACCACAAATGACATGCGCGCTTTCACGCAGAAGGCGGCATGGGATGCCGTCTACACTGAAGGACTTCCTATCGTTCAAATGTACAAGTTGATCGTAGACCTCTTCAACCCTTATCTGAGGTACCCAACTCAAATCGTCGGACAGGAAAACCAATTCTTCGTCAGATTCGTCGTTGAAGAAAGTGGCAAAGGCTTCCGTGATAGAAATTACTGAAGGGTCTCCAATGCCTTGTGTACATTGTTTTCGATTCTTATTGCCAGCGAATTCGCGCACAATCGACCAGACGTTATTGCCTTTCTTGATTATCTTATCGCTCCACTTGCGTTCTGCTTTAACGATTTCGTTTTTGATTTTTGCTTTCAGATGTAGGAAAGTTGGCCAGTCCCTCAGTCTCTAGGCCATCCAACGGTCATTGATCATGGACTTGAGAAGAGGAGTCATCCACGGCTTATCGGTGTTTGAGAGTATTACAGTCTTTTTCGGTATCACTTCCATAGAACTCCTAAAAATGTCATAAAACAATTCACATTTAGTTTCAACAGTTGACTCACTAAAAACTCTGGACAAATCAGACTCACATAACGACTGAACAAAATTAGACATATGCGATTTTCTATAATCAAAGACGGTACAAATGCGAGTATTTTGTGATGCTGTACAATGCATTCGATCTCAAGAAAAGACAATTGTGGTCTGATGTCTTCAACGGAGGACCAACTTCTGCATCAGAAATATAAAAAGAATTCAGATATTCAGAAATCCAAATCTGATCTAAAAATGACATGCCTATAGGTGGATGAGCAACTTTGTTACAACAAGCAAGATGATATTTAAAACATGCAGTATTAAAGTTGTTGAAATCTCCGCAAAATACAAACTTAATATCTGACATATTCATAACAAGGAAATCGTGATGACCAATGAGAAAATACCTGATCTGTTCATGTTGGGAAGCAGTTAGACATGGAGGAATATACAGAAGACATATACTAAAGCCAATGTCAGGAAAAAGCAAAGTAATACACTCAATACAGTCTGGAGGATGAAAACTTGAAGTAATCGTAAGCGCCTTATAGTTACTTTCCACCCAGACACATACGCCGCCGCCATGTCGGTTAATTCTGTCAGTTCTGTAAGTGTGATACCCGTTTAAATGTAAAAGACCATCATCGATACCATCATAAAGCCAAGATTCCGTCACACAAAGTATGTTGGTCTTCTTGACAGAAATTAGTAACAACAATTTTTGTGTAATTAACAGAAATACGACAGACACCCTTATATAAAGCTGAGTAACCAATGAATTATTTGTATGGCATCACGGCTTCATTACTGTACGGTACATGCAATATACACGTACATGTACATCCTACACATGAATTCTAGTAAAGTGAAAATGTTATTCCTTGACCGATCGATGCCCATGCCAGCTTATTATACCGACAACTTTGCTCCTGTCGGAATGTAGGGCTACTCTCTTGGTTATACCCAACTAGAAAGTATATTTGGACTTTTCCTCAGGAACAAACGATCATTCCTGAGTTCCAGGTAGAAATGCAGTGGAGACAGGCGGCTCGCCGATTAAAATTTGCGGCGCGCAGGGGTCTATTGCAGCTGACGTCAAACAAATCCTGAAACCTTTTATCTAGATTTTGCGGTAAATGTCAATTTAGCTTACACCAATGTGATAATGTATGTGAATATTATTGCGTCGTTAGACTAAATTGATCACAGAGAAACACGATTATATATACATGATCAATAGAAATAAAACAAGTTTCTTTATATGAGGATTTCTTCAATATGTAAAAATTAGGCTTTCCGTGGGACGATATTTCTTCATCCGATTCCCACAGGATTTTTTAAAATTTATGATTATTTCCCATAATAATATCTATAAGACAAAAAAATCTCTTTGATGAGCTTAGTCGACTAAAACCACTTGAAGCTAGAGTACGATAGGCCCTACATGTAACTGTTTTGTTGATGTTATCCTTTACAAAATTTGCATTCACAATCACATTCTGCAATCTAAACGCTCCAATGTCCAACTCAGAGTTCATGGCAAGCTAAATGCACACCACTGCACTTAACCGAATGCGAGAACATCAGATGAAAAAATGATTGCTTCAATCGGCTGATAATTTTCCCATGCATTTTCCCCAGCGCATCACGTATCGTTTCTCTCACCCATGGAACGCTCAAGCTAAGGATCTCTTGATATCTCATTGGCGATGATATCATCCAATGAGAGCTCAGGAAAAAGATGTCTAGCTGCGGTGCGTGAGGTGGCTGAGAGATGTCAGCAAGCCTTCAAAATGCATCTTAATCGAAGCGAAATTTCACAAACTTTATAACTCCGAGAGAGGAGTATAACTACAATCACCTGAGAAATGTTTGAATGATTATCTTCTTCATAACTCTAACTTTTCACGTGCTGCGATCGCAGCGCGTGCAGCACCCTAAATGCGCAACTGGGCATAATGTGTTAATATTCTCCGAATCCCCATGAAAGGCTTGAGCGACTAATTTTTGTGATATATACTGTATTATTGCATATAATTTTGCTGAAAATGTGAACGCTTTTATTCGTATTGGTATTGCTTGAAATATCTAGTAGTTTAATCTTTAATTTCAAAATTGCACTGTCGACTTGATTTAATGAGGGTTTCTGTTGCTTACGAAATGTAGCTATGTACGAAG
Source organism: Prostheceraeus crozeri (assembly GCA_907163375.1). Classification (NCBI taxonomy): domain Eukaryota; kingdom Metazoa; phylum Platyhelminthes; order Polycladida; family Euryleptidae; genus Prostheceraeus; species Prostheceraeus crozeri. The sequence goes on along the minus strand of CAJQUW010014088.1, from coordinate 811,895 downwards.
CGTGATAACTCTCAGAATGTCACGCACTTTTGGAGAAAATGTGTGCAGCACCGTTATAAAAGGTATGTCATCAACACTTTGCTGCTTAGTTTTTACCACATCAGACTCGTTATTGTGGCATTGGATCAGAAATAATTCTTGCGAGATAAAAATTAGTGTAGAATGAGTCCTGAGTGATATTCGACGAATGCTTTTATTCATGCATTCAATCAGTTTGTTGACGATATCTTCTGAGAAAGATTCTTTTCGAAATGATTCTTTAATCAATGATTCTCTCTCCTTTCTTAAGTCAGCGTCGGAAGATGTCTGTTGTTGGTTTTTCTGCGACCTCGAGAGCCTAAGTGAGTGTCAATTTCTTCATTTTGCTCCATTGTTCTTTCATTATTCATTATTGGATCAATGCATGCCTACTGTATCTCACACCCATGAAAACAAGTCTATGTGCGGTGAGATCGGCACGCTCTCTATCATATGTCTCGACTAACTTTCTGGTTCATATATGTTTGGGGAATACGCTGATATTCAATATACACTTTCGAGCCTGTGACGTCATCTCAAGCCATATAGTATTTTGGGAGGCAGCCCCTTCTCATTAGCACTGACATGCAGTGTCTCTATTACCTGTATTGCACTGAGTTTATGCTTACAGCAGTTTCATATGACTGAATGTTGTCTAGCAAGGTGAATGATCTAGAATACAGCATTATATAATGATGGCAAAAAATAAATCGCAATGCGTAAAACAATTTGACAGAATTATTTCCCAAAAGCAATCGCTCTATGTGGTGGAGTATGGCTAAGTACGCCGCGACCGACAATAGCGTCCACGTTGACCGCGGACGCGTACTATCCAATAACAATAGTACACTTTCCGACCATGCTACTAGTAGTCATAGCAGCAATATGTCCATTTCAGATTTTGATCTGCATATTCTGGACAAACGTAAATCAACAATAGAAGCTCGTCTAAAAGAAGCTATGTACAAACGTGATAGGAATCCAGATCTAAACCGTAAACACGAGCTGGTCGGGTGAGGGATGCTCTTCTAAGTGACTAGATACAGACAGTATTAAAGCACTTTCACTGATTTGTTTGGCACATTCTGCACGTTTTTACTAGACACTGAGGCTGCGACTGCGTCGCGAAACGTCTGTCTCCTGTATATACTTTTACCATTAAACTTTTACGGTTAAACCACAGGGAGTGCATTTTTTTCTTTCTCTTTCAACCTATGAATGGCGTCCAAACTAGCTTTGATCTAGTGAGTTGCCAATTAAAGAAAAAACGACTTCTTGAGAAGGCACAGCCTACGGTATTCCTCGAAGTACCATTCGTGCACCACTGCTGTTCACGGGAATGCCTTATAGGTAACTTTCAGATGGATTGCATTTGCTGCGTTGCGTATGCAGCGTTTTCATTTCAACTTGTCTGGGAGGATGCTAACCGATCTGGGCTGATGATGCTGTACTTTAAAGTGCAAACTCCTTCTGGGAGGTCGATGCTGCACCGGAGTCAACAAATGTCGAGACCTCATGGACTTTCAATTGACGCTTGTTCCTAAAATCGAGATGGGACTGATTTTGTTGTCGGGAGGATCATATCGATTTTTGTTGACTCATCGAAATTATTCTATTTCAATCAATTTGTTATAATCCCTGCCCTCTCTGTCAGAGAAACAATAGTTTCGGACAAGGTCCAGCCGATTTCAGACCAAGCTTGACTCCATTGCTGTTTACAGATTATTAAAACTCAATCAGGTACTTATAATTCATTTCCATCATTCCGTTAAGATGCGATGAAGCAATTAATGTCCAGGGTGACTAATCTATCATTTATGATTTTTTCAAATTTCCTACTAGTGGGAATGAAATGTACTGTTCCTTAATCTTCATGATGTTTAATGAAGTGAATCAGTAATTTAGATTAATCGGTTACATCAGATTAGACGCGTCATGATGTTGTCATGTGAGTTTATCGATGTTTCATAGTAAAAGCCGTCTCAGGCGCTATTACATGGAAGGATGTCTTGTAAATGGAACTTATTTACATGCTTGATTTCCATGAAGACAGTAGACAGTAGGATTTGAAGACTATCAATGCTGAACCGCTACATCTCATTCATTCGTTACAATAATCTCTCAGAAAACAAATTCCGCTGAGCAAATCTATGTTTTGCTGTCTGCAAAAGTTACAAGACGAAATAATAGTGCAGATCGATTTGTCACAAAAACCACGTTTCGCTTTCTTTGTCTGTTAATATTTATTTAGCAACGGATTCTGGTTCAAAATATGATACTGAACAAGAATAGGGTTGACCTTGACCGCGTGGCTCAAACTCAAATTTGTGGGTACCATTTGACTCCCCGTATGCGACTTCCTATTATTGAATAACACATACCTAAGCTATCAGAGCATTATTTCATAAGTTATATGGCTTTTTTGAATTATTACTTTCTAAATTTGGAAATCAATGTCTGGTTGACCTCAACCATGTGACCCATGTCAAATTAGATGGTGCCAAACGATTTCTCATACCTGACTTCCTATTTGTGCGTAATACATACTTAAGTTCTCAGAGCATCATTTCATGAGTTAGATTGGTTCTTATAATTTTTTTGAATCGGCCGCCAATGTACTAACACGGCCGATAAAAAGTGCAACCCTATTTTTTTCTTGTTCAGTATCATACTTTGACCTAGAATCCGTTGCTAATTCAATTTTAACAAATAAAAAAGCGAAATTGCAAATCAGCCTCTACTATAAGCGATTAGCATCATGAGGGAAAATGAAAGAATGTGCTCTGTTTGTACCTTAATAATGAAATGATGACTATATTTTCAAAAGCATCCAACGGTTTATGACACATCATACTCGTATTTCTCAAATAAACCCGCCTTCGATTGCAATCCACGCATAAATAGACATCTTATATCCCAGACTAGGTGGATTCAAGCTCTCCTTCAAGCTCTGACCTTCATGAACGAGTAGCACGTAAAATACGAATTCAGAGATTTCAATAAATGCACTCCTACAAATAGCATTTGGGATGTGAATTAAAAATTTAGTTGACGGACTGCTAACTGCATCCACAATTTGACATCCTTTCATTGGCTCTCTTTATGCTCATTTTAGTAACAATACATCTATTAGGCTGAAGATTTGACCCTCCAACGACCGGATAATTTTACACCTTATTTTGACCACCTGCTTACAAATGTAATATGGCTTAAGATTCATCTTAAATGCGTGAAAAATCCTTGTGGGGATGCTCTTGGTACTTATCAATAACAATTTCACAATCAATCACATCAGAATCATTTCTACTTGCTTGAATAAGCCTGTTATTCGTACAATTGGCCTTTATGTATTTGATCTCTGCAACTCATGAGTAAAGCCGTTTCCAGTTATTTGTGTAATTGGCCATGGGCTTATTGTGAAATGGCTCTGATGAAACTGTCCCGAAGAGTGTTGGGTTGCCTAGAAACTGTATACACATGGCGGATGTAATAAATGCTGAGTTGCTACTCTACCTAATATACTTACTCTATGAGTTTTACTCATATTACAAATGTAAGCAGGTGGGCGAACAAAGGTGTCCAAGCCCTGGACCGAAGAAAAAGTGGTCGATCGATACTAAAATTGAGATGGTGAAAGATCTTAGACATATATACATGGAAATTATACATAGAATTACATATACATGGAAATAAACAAGAGTGACGCCTCGACGCTTGCAGTTGTGTTCTGTCCGGGGCATTGCTGTTCATCATTTATTTGAGTTCCTGTAGACGTTTGGAATCATTTTCGTTTAATTTTCATATCAGCGGAATCGTCTCTGTGTGCTCAATTTCCTTATAATACCGTTGCATATCCTTTAAAGTGTTTTTTGTGGTTTTTCTGTCCTGTAAAGAGTTGATCTGGTGATCTCTGTTCATCGCTCTCTACGGTATACCACTCAATCGTGGTGATTCCTACGTGTCTCCAATGTGCTATTTCCAGCATCCGTCGTCAACCATAGATATCTCTATGCTTCTCATTTGATTGCTGTACGACGTCTGTTGAACGGCTGGGACTGTCAGCTGCAATCCAACGATCAGCTGTTATCAGAATCTGAACGTACGACGCTCCTGGCCGGAAATTTTTCATTATCAATTTTTGATCACGTGATGCGTACGTATTGGTCACGCTATTCTGAGGTCATTCCCACTCCAATACGTGGAAGAGAAACAAGGTCAAATTCGCATTATGCCTCGTTATTGTCTGAAATTCGGATATTAATTGAATCGTCGAAGAATGAGATAATTGTGTCCCTGACAACAAAAATGAATCATTTGAGGGACGAAATTAAATCTCTTACACAGCGTGAAGGGGAAGGCATGATTGAATGTGTTGTTTAGGGAAATCGAGCTGCGAAAAAAGAGTCAAAACGTTATTGTTTTTGGTATCGAAGAGAACATCTATGGTACTTTGCAAGAGAGGAAAGCCCATGACTCTTCAAAATTAGCTGAAATTTTAGAAGAACTGCATTTTCCCGAAATTTCCGTTTCTGATCACCGTAGACTTGGGAAGGTCAAGTCTGTGAGCAACAGTAAACGCTCCAAAGCATCGACCAAAGAAACAAAGTCCTAAAAACAGCGTCTTCCCTTCGTCACTCTAGCTGCTTCTCTAACATTTTCATGTTAGCGCTGAATGGACATTTCACCCGTCCAGCAAGTCCAAAGGAAAGAATTGTTACTTGAAATGCGTGAGAAGCGACTTAGTGGTCTAGATCAGGGGTGCGCAACCGGCGGCGGCCGTAGCAGAGGCAAAGTGCGGCCGTGACAACGAGAAGTAAATGAAAAAAATATTGTACATGCATATTGCAAACATTTCTGGAGTTCAAGGCAATCGAAAAACAATGTTCACTATAGTAGCATACTAGTCACCTTGTAACTGTCGAACACATTTATGCATATGCTGCTTGGAAAAATGCGCGCCCGCAGGCGCGATGAAGACGTTCAAGCAGTTCGATAACTCATGAATAGAATATTTTAGGGAAGTTACATTCATGGCTATAGAGTCATCAGCTAAAAGAAACAAAAGGGACAATTGTTATTTGCTCGAATTGTTCGCGCGCTTTAGCTTCCAAGTCCATGACCTGAATAAGGATGCCTGCTGGACCAGTTTCTGCAGCGGTTGTGTTGTGTGCCTGTATGAAACTACGGATTGAATCGAAAGATTTTGTAATTTCTTTACGAAATATTGTATTTCTACCTATTTAGATTTTGTGTATTTTCATAAATAAAATATGTTAAAATTTCAGTCGTGTTTTTATTCCACATTTATCATTAAATTTAAAGCTCACGATTTGGGTTTCGAAAGAACTGTATGACTAGTAATAATAAAATACTTTATAACTTAAATAATAAAGCAAGGTAGGTATAGTAAAGTGTTTTCTCCCTCGGTTGCCCTTACAAAAACATGCTTTCAAGTTTTCAAGTGCTAATAACACCTTAATCTTAAAATCTTTTCGGGTCATAAATGACCATCGGTCGCATATGGGTTAACTTGCTAACTCATTCTTTACGAAGTAGGCCTTTATGCAATTTTTACTGCGTCATTCACCAGGGAAAGCTAATTTGAGTGATGAAATATTTAAAGGATTGGCTGTTGACCTAGTTGTTTGCACACACATTAAGTGCGGCCGTGATTCGTTTGGCCTTCGAAATTGCGGCCGAAAAATGTAAAAGGTTGAGCACCCCTGGCTAGATGTTGTCACATATAAGAATCGAGTCGTTTTGCGTGATTCTATTAAGTATTCTCGCTGAAGGTTTTATAGAGCACTTCTGGAGTACAAAAGAGCGATTCTATTCATAGGTGTAATGACTTACCAAAACTTGCTTTTTAGAACATCAGATCCATTTTCTTGAAGATCGATGAGTTGCGCGCTTTCGTATTGAGCAAACAACCTCAAATATTTTGCGTAGCTGAGACATGGTCAAATGAGAACATCCCAGATTCCTTGACATCAGTACCTTTCTTCTCTGTGCTGAGAGCCGACCGTCTTAATATAATTAGTGGCGGTGTATGCTTGCACCACCAAAATACTTTGAATGTAATTAAGCTCCCTGTATGAAATAATCCTGAATTTGTTGAATCAATCTGGGTCTAGCGACCGTCGAGTTACTTGTGTGCCTGCACATTCCACCAAACTTATCAGTTAGGTTGCTGCAGGAAATTGAAAATTTTGTAATTTCGAATGTTGACGACTTTATTAATAATAAATGTAGCCCCTGTGTTTATATTGTTGGGGATTTCAAAAATTTTCTACTTACAATTTGTTATGCAGCTTGAATTTAGAACCTCTTGTAAAGGAATATACTCGCGGATCAAACATTTTAGATCAAGTGCTAGTGTGTCAAAATCATGTTCATTTGTATTCATGTGCAGTAGGTCCCCTATTGGTGCCTCTGACCACAATACAGTTCTATGTGTCGCTTATGACTCTACTGATATATCGAGGTCTGCTCACAATGGTGACATCTCATGTACTAAAAGAGTTAAAGGGATTTTTGATCTACGTGCATCACACATTAGGGATTTTCTTCATGTTTTGCAAAATGTAAGCTGGCTTGAGTTTTATAACATGTGTTATTCTTCTGATAAAAAGTGTGAAATTTTCCATAGTGTTATCACTCTTTGTATGTCTGAAACGATCCCTGTTACTCAAGTCCAACAATCGGACAATGATAAGCCGTGGATAACACTGTTGATAAAAAGTCTTATCAACCACCGTTGAACTGCTTACCGGATAAAGAATTCTCCGTTATATTGTCATCTTGAGATAAAATCAGAGAAGAAATTAAAAAAGCTAAGGTGAGATGGGCGTCAAAATCAGGAAACTCTTCGAAGCAACTTTGGACAGTTGTCATTAATGTTTGTCACAGAAGGGGTGATGATGCTATTAATCGTGTTATAACCAGCTACCTATCTGTCGATGAAGCGGTTAATGACATCAATGACGTTTCTGCATAATTTTTTGGTGAAAACAGAGATCAAATTTTTCGCTTGAGTAATTCTGAAAGACGTCCTATCATTGAAGTTTAACAAGTTGAGAATGAGCTAGCTGACCTTAAAACAGGTGAAGCTGAAGCGCTTGGAAATGATCGAGTGCCAACTATTCTATACAAAGCAGCGGCAAAGATCTTAGCCCCTCCACTGACTCATTTACTGAACGTCATCATTGAAAGCGACACGTTTCCCTGCATTTGGAAGTACGGTCACGTAGCACCAGTGGCAAAGGTTTCTAGACCAACAGTGAAGGACTTAAGACCAATCACACTTTTACCAGTTCCAAGCAAGATCTTCGGAAGGCTGCTTGCGAAGAAGCTTCAAAATCATTTTCATGATGCGGCTGATGTGAAATGGTGGAATTAGAGGGTCTTCGACAACAACAGCGTCCATCGTAATTCAAGAGTAAGTCACAAAGTTGTTGGATAGAAGTGATGTAGCGGCAGTTCAAATAATGGCATATGATTTGAAGAAAGCATTTGACAGTCTTGACCATGGGATAATAATACAGCGTGTAATTGAGTATAAATTCCATGTATTTTTATTTGTCATTTTGATGCTGTCGCATCTTTCAGATCGCACATAGAGTGTTCGTATCGATGCAACTGCAAGCAAAACTGTTAATGTAACCTCGGGTATAAGTCAAGGTTCAGTTTTTGGACCATTGTTGTTCAATGTTGTATGTGGAGGTCTTCGAACAATGAATGAAGACTATGTTATGGTCAAATACATTGAAGATATTAATGTTTGTGTTTCACTGTAAAAAATAGTAATAATGAGCACGTCTTACAGGAGCACAATAGCATTTTGAAATGGGCTGCTGATGTAAATTTGTCTTTGAATCATTTAAAGTCCAAGTGTATTTTTGTCAACAAGTCTGTAAACTGCAAACCTATTCCTTTGCCGCAAATTGAGTTTGTTAATTCACATAAGATCTTGGGAATGCCGTTGTCTAGTTACTTAACGTGGAGTGAGTATTTTAACAGAGAACGTATTGTTTGAGGGTGTTAAAAACCTGTCTACCTAAGAAGGAACTTTTATGTGTGTACAAGAGCTTGCTTGCACTTCTTCTGGAATATTGTACTCCATTGTTCGTTTGTTTGCCCATGACATTGACTGCAAAACTTGAGAGACTTCAAAGACGTGCCCACCGTACGTATCATCGGTGGCAAAGATTGCGACAAAGACTGCCTTGAAATCCTGGATGCTAGACGAAAGAACATTGCCTCATCCCTGTTCGAAAAGTCTCAAGACCCATCACATTGTTTGTAGCAGTACCTCGTCAAAGTGACCGCTCTGATCGTCTTATTGTGCCTCAAATCAGGACAACTGGACGAAAGTCTTTAATTCCTTGTTTATATGACTGATGAATTTTCCTCTTCACTTCTATTTGCTTCCATTTCTGTAACTTTGTGCGTGTAATTTGATTTAAATATACAATTATGAATTCTGAATGAATGAAATTAAGTTTCGCTTCATTATGCCAACACATCACATTTTCTGATTATGTGAATTTTAAATCTTGCAAATGTAAGCAGGTGGCAGTTTGAGGGTTAAGCGCTTTACTTGAGTGAGGTTTTTTTACTCATGTTCAGGTAGCCTGAGGATATTCCTCGTTACCATTTACATGTATTATTGAATTCTAAATTTCAACAAAAAGGCTCCTACAAATAACATTACAAATTAATGATGCTCCTGTTGATAGCACTTTCATTCTTATTTTGTCCATTTGGCAACATTTCGAACCGCAATGAAAGAGGAGATCAATACGATTCTAATGGCATCTCTCCCAACCCCATGCGATGCTTAGAACGCCCGTAAATTGCATTTGAAGAACTTCAATTTTGAAAATAATTTGAGAACGAAAGGGTTGAAATTGAAATTTAATTATCAAAAACACACTCGGGTTTATTCAAAATGTGACCCGTATTGAAGAAGTCGAGAATGAGTATCAAACGGTCTATTTGTAGCATGCTGATTGCAGTTACAAGCAGAAACTGATGACGCTGTTGAAAAGCTGAGACTGAGAATGAAATACACCAGACGCCCCGCCAGGTAGCCTACTTACTAAATTCTAGTGGATGCATCATGTTCTGTACTTTTACGACAAGCGTCAACACTTGCAGTCACTGCAAGACACCAACACCCTTGATTCCCCGACCGCACTCGCCCGACCTAGGAATCAAACCGAAGTACGCCGTATAGGCGGCTCACACCTTCTTCACTAGGCCACGCTGACGGTTCAAAGGTCGGTCTGTTTGACAACAAAGGTCTGTCGTAGTGCATTGAATATCGAAAGCTGGAAGCTCTTTCTTCTGGTAGTATTCTGTCAATAATAATAGCACAAAAAGCTGTCGACATCACTTGGAGATGACTTCTGTCTTCACTCGCATTCGTTTTGAACCGTCAGTGTGGCCCAGTGAAGAAGGTGCGAGTTCGTCTCCACCGCGGACTTCGGTTTGATTCCTAGGTCGGGCGAGTGCAGTCGGGGAATCAAGGGTGTTGGTGTCTTGCAGTGACTTAATAGTTGTCATTCTCTTTCGATATTCTTTTGTAGATGTACACAAAAATTATTGTTATGAACAGATGTAGTTATATGTGAATGATGTATTAATGTGATTGACCTGACAGCAGCGCTGTACTGCAACCCTCAGTTAATGGGAACCTTCTGCACAAAAATTGTGACATGTCTAATTTCAATTTTCATTAAGTGGAAGTGAAATATTTGTTGTTTAGAAAATATTCTTCGGAATCTTAAAAAGCTTTTAATAATATTCATATGCAGCAAATAACCTGTAATCATATTTTATCACCTAAAAATATCATAGAGTTACGGATTCTAGTACGCATAGTAGTTTTATACTACAATGAATACGATAATGTTGTTAAATGTCCAAATTTAGTTTGCGTTTTTTTAGCTATGGTTCCCCGTCTATGGGGAGACCTTTCTATTCGCTCATTAGATTTAGTTGGTCTGGTTGCGCTATGTCGTACGGGTTGGAGGTTGAGGGCCGACACCTTGCATTTTGCTGTTCCATGCTTCCTCCCTGATGACTCCTTGCATAGATATAAATTTTAGTTATCTCAGTTTTGTGTATGGCCTCAGTTGTAATTTTAGCTAGCATCTCTTCGTTCTAGGTTTGTGTTTTCTACTTTGGATTAAACTAATTCTACCTTTAATTTTCTCTTCCACTTCATTTTAGTTTTGCTCGCTTTATAGCTGTATGCTAATAATAATAATAATTATATATAATAATTATACTAATATTATATCAATATATATATATTTCATTATATATTATATATATTATATTATAGCCTATACATTATATATTATCATTATATTATATATATTATACTAAAAATCAGGGTATGGATCAAAATGTTTTTAGTAATAATTTATTGATCCGTTCTAGACCTTAATCGGACGAACGCTGGAGAAGTGGAATATAATTTTGAATTGCTGCTGAGAGTATACTATTTATCATTCTCCCTCCTTTTTTGCATATGGGCACATTTTGATCCTTGGTGAATATATATCGAATAGAGCCAAACATACTATTTCTAAGTGAGATGCTCACAATTCAAGGCAAGTATATTTTCGGAAAAACACCACTTGTTCTCATGAAATAGGTGGATTTTCGCGAGCTTTCGACCGCTGTCTGCTGTCTTAATCATGCATGTCCAGTTTGTTCATGCAAAATTCACCTTGCATGACTAAGACAGCAGACAGCGATCAAAAGCTGGAGAAAATCCAACTATTTTATGATGGCACGTGGTGTTTTTCCCAAAATATGCCTACATTGAATTATATCGAATAGGACTTTTCTTCTTGACCTTGCGGCGTCAGTCCGGAGACCATCAAATAATGGCCTTTTATTGATTTTTTAGAAATTCTTATTTTTCTTGTTATTTTTTGCACAAATTAAAACTTTCGAACTTATGGAAAGTTTAAAAAAGTTAAAAAAACTATTAAATGCTATTGGCTGTTGTGCTAGTACTCGGTGTTAACCGACCATTGAAGGAAACATAAAGTTTGTCCAAATTGGTCAAAGATGATGTTCCCCTTCTGCAGCGTTCGTCCAATAAAGCGTGCTTTTTACTAACTCGATTCAAACTCGTTCCCCATTCTATCACCATTTGATATAACATAAAGCACAGTGTAATATAAGCCTTTCTGGTGTATTACAGCATGTTATAATGCACCTGATGAAATGATGACAATAAATGGTAATAAACGAAGTGTCCTATGTCTATTAATATGCATGTATTCACTACTAAATAGCGATTAATTACGAAAAGTTTTTAACGAAACGTCAAATGTCTATGCTGCCAAATAACAAAACACATCTCATATAGCGGATTTCCACATTCGCTGCACTGCTTTGTAAAGTGTATTATTGTGGCAGTGACACACCGGTGCTGCTTTTGCTAGTGACATGTAGTGTCTAGTGTCATCGAATCTTACGCTGGCCACACCTGGAGCCGCATTACCTTGATGACGGTATAGGCGACGATCATTCTCTTTTATTAGTCACATTGAAACCTCGCGAAGGAAATCTAGATGACTGATGCTGTCATCAGGATTTAGTAGCTGGTGAGCTCTCCACGATGCGATGACACAGGTGTTGAATACATTGACCCATAATGGCCACCACCACTTTTACTGAAAATAGAGGACCTATAGCCTCTCAACAAACGGTCATAAACGTCGACTCCTCCCGTCGTCTGATTGTAACACTTGATCAGGGCGGCCTTGATGCAGGCTAGCCGTGGGAATTGATTTTGAATTCCCATTCCCACAGAATTCCTGTGGGGATAATTCCCACTAGAATGCCCATAGCTTTTGAATGAAAATCATCATCCTCTAGGAATCTCAGCTAACTGCATAAAATAAACTAAGATAAAGCCTACTGTGTACAAAATAATAATTCTGTAATGAACTTTGAATAAAATAAAATAAAATACATGCGAAACTATAGTATATGTACTGAACTTATTCGACTTATAACTTATCGACTTATTATCTTTTATGAATATCAATATGGTCCTCTTCTTTGGGATTTAAATGTCTATTAATACTGTAAGTAAGGGTGCAGGCTAGGTAGGCTAGTAGCTGGCAATCTTTGCTAGTTAGCATATTTGTTGACTAGCAAAGATTGCCAGCTACTAGCCTTATTGCGGCTACTAGACTGAATTGCGAGAACTAATTACAAGCCCATCATAAGTTAATTTTTATAGCCTAAATTTTCAATTAGGCCTACATTTACTAATGAACTATGCACGTAGGGCCTAAATGATCATTTAGGCTATAAAACTTAACTTATGATGGGCTTGTAATTAGTTCTCGCAATTCAGTCTTCCCTATTTGCTCTTGTAAAATGCTATTGTGAAAACTTGTAATTTTGGCTATCATATATAATAATCGGGGGACATACGCTCGATAATCTGGATCTACATATATATTCACAAAAAATATCATTTAAGGAATGAGTCAACAAATAGAGAAGACTTTACGGAAATAATCTGAATAGTCATCAACAAATTAAACTAGCACGAATATTCTATCATCGATAGACCAAAATTTCAAACTATGATGACACTAAATATTGTAAGGAGAGTTTAGAGTCAGATGTAAACATTCTAAGATGTAACAGATCTAAGATAATTCAACATTTATCCAATAATATTCATTAGTTTCCATGGGAATTCCCATGGACTGAACCCCAGTCCTATTCCCATTCCCACTGCAACCGCGGTAAAATGAGTTGCTGTTAGATGAGTTGCACGCATTTCATTAAAAATGATGCGTTTTAACCATTGTGTTGTACTCGATGTTGGGCCTACACGTGAAGGTCATTTGGCAAATGTTTCGGCCGAAAAAACATGAACGATTTACTGTTCGTGCAGGATCAATTAGTTTCTAAATTCAAATGATCTTCAAAAGAAGGAAGAAGCTCGCATCGATTTGACAAAATTTCATTGCATCATAGTCATCTTCGTCAAACAAAAATTTCAAGGAATTATGAAATTCTACCCCTGATCGGACGAATGCTCCAGAAGTGGAACATAGGGTAAACTGGGGCGGGTTGGACACATTTTCTGAGAAATCAGTGTGTAGCGCATTTTTTACATTTTTATCAAATAAAATGCAATTATTTTCAAAAAGTAACCTATTTTCTACATATTCTCGCGTTAATTTATCACTTCCCATTAAATCCACACGCAAAAAGTCTCATAACTTTTGAAAAACGACCTGGGGTGAGTTGGACACTATTCGGGGTGGGTTGGACATTTAACATATTCGACTTCATTTCATGCCCAGTTATGGTATTAATTGTACCACAAAATATAAATCAAAACTCATGGAAACAAAACGACACTATATATTGATAAAACATAACAATCAATAGTTGATTTATTCATCAGAAAATCATGTAAGAAGATGGAAGAAAATCATAGTCTGTAGTTTCGTGATTCACAGGTTGCACACTTTGTTGTGGCAAAGCAAGTTTCACATGCTCACAAGCTGCATTCAATGCACCTTAACCAATCCATAATTGTTTCTTTAGTCCAGATTTCACCACATACACAGCACACATGAATCGATTTTGATTTCTTAACAGTGTTTGCCCTAACAGTTTCTTTCTTTCTTTTAAGAATCATTTTCTGTCCTAGCACTGTCGGTGAAGAAACATAAGCAACGTGCTCTTTTCTATGATTTGGGTTTGAGTGCTTCCTCGGGGAAGAGAGGACAGAACGAATAGCTGACGAAGAGCTGTTATGGTCGGAAGAAACTGTAGCCGTTCCACTGGAGCAAGGAACATCCAAAGGGGTTGTATCTTCACGAGATGATGCTTCGAAGCTTATGAAAGATTTTGACTTTTCAAAGTCGGCTGAAGTTGTAGGGTTCTTCAGTGGAAACAAACCACAATGAGTGAAACCATTAATCAGAAGATCAGGTCGTGATGTCATGTAATTCCACACCTCACTAAATACTTCGACAAAGACAGTTTTGTTTAGGAAGACCTTATCAGACTGCTTCAAGTATTTGGAAAGTACCTCTGACCACTTTGCCTTGAGTGGTTTGTTGAAATGAGTGTCGAGCGGTTGGATTCTATGCGAGGAGTGTGGAGGCAAGCAGAACAATTCGATGCCGGATTCGTTAGCAAATTGAATACTCTCAGCTGTTATGTGCGATGTGTGACCATCAAAGAAAAGAATACAACTTTTGCCTGGAACATGTACTCTATGTTCTTCGAAATGTTTCAAGAACAGAATAAATATAGTTTGGTCAACATATCCTGATTGCGTGTAAAATATCTTTGTACCTTGTGGATACAGTGAAACATCTACTGGAGCATGTCCCTTGAATATTAAAAAAGGAGGGATCAATTGTCCTGAGGCATTTCCACACGGTATAAGCGTAGTTAGAGTACCTCTCTCTCCGACACTGACTTTTTGGACTGTTCTAGCTCCTCGGACAGCTAAGACTTTGTTGGAAGAATTCGGTACAGTACTTAAACCTGTCTCGTCACAATTGTATACCATGTTTGGATAATCATCAAATGTGTCAAGCATTTCAGACTTCTCGGCTACCTCATTGAAGAAGTTCCTTATCCTAGCCTCATTAAAAGCCTCAGCTCGAGATACAGACAAGTTCTCAGCCACACGAAGTGATATGGAAGGATTTCTTTCACGAAATCCTTCGAGCCAGTCATAGGAAGCCTTCCTATTCAATAACCATGCCTGAGAAATCTGACCTACTTCTTTTCTACGTCTCAATTTCTGAGCAAATGCATACGCTGCTCTACAAAAATCATCAATAGATAAAGGAAAGCCTCTCTGACTTAAATACAAAGTTCTGTCAACAAGTGCCTTCTCCTGGTCAGCAGTGAAGAATGTCTCACCTCCATAGCCTTTCACACGGCCTTTGCAGTGGCGCCGAATGGTGTTCCGTGGCACACCAAAGCTCTGTTCAGCTGTTAGGTATGGCATGCCTTCCCGCACAGCTTTGACCGCATTCTCCAGATGTTCTTTTGAATAGTTAGACCCGCGTGAAGTGAGCCGTTTGTACTTGCGTACCATGCCAATCACTTTGATTTCTGAAATAGAAATAAAATACATTTAGTCTCACATTACATGGACATAACTGTATTATTCGTATAAATAGCCCTAATTATTACATATGTAACCAATATTTTGATAGAATCTATTAATAAAAGTCATCCTGCTTAATTCTGGGGTGGGTTGGACATCCCTGTCCAACCCACCCCAATACGATATGCTAACTTTTAAAATTGGCAGAAAATCTATTTCTTTACTGCAAAACTGTAGATTGAGTATATTATAAGTAAGATAATATCAAAAATGTTGAAAATAATCATGTTCAACTTACCTTGACAATAGGTAATATTCTGCCTTATACTGGCGATGCAACGAAGATTGTGAGAATTTGCAGCATTGTCGCCAGAGTTCAAAATTTAAAACATCTGATTGCTATGTCATTGCAATTCAATAGGTTGTTAATGAATGGATATCCATTGCAGCAAACGCATTGTTCCATTTGAAATCTGCTCTCTGTAGTAAAGATTCAAAAATTGATGCCGAACGAGCAATTGACCCAAGATATGCGAAACCACAAAATGAAGTGTCCAACCCACCCCAAAACATTATATGGTGCACTATAAAGTACTCAAAAGTCAAGTATTTCATCATACCCGATTTAATTAATGATGACACGATATAATATGACCCTAACAAAGTATTTATTTTTGCTATAAACATATAGTGACACTCAAAATCCCGTGTCTTTCACTAATAATGGTAGAAATTATCTGCGACAAGAATTTTGTGTATGAATTCCATTTTTGTACTTCCGATAAATATCAAGATAACCTCATTATGAATTTTTATGATGAAATTTTGCACGAAGACAAGCATTCTACTTCCATAAACATCAGTTTTTGTAAGTGAAATACATAAACTCATACAGTAATGGTTGCTGAAAGAGACGATCTAATATCGTAAATCAGGTGTCCAACCCACCCCAGTGTCCGACCCACCCCACTTCACCCTATGACCACAGACTATTCTACATCGATTTTTTTGAAAAAATATTATTTTTAGAAAAGGACCCCCAACTTGCCCCAGAATCAACAAAAGAAATTTTGATTAATGTGCGTTCTGCAAACCGTCCGATAATGGTTAATAGACTAATTTCTTCTGGAATTCTCCATAAAGGCATTTGTTTAACTTTGTATTCCTTCTGTTCCTGAATTTTCGCAGTTAACGAGTATGCCGCGCTTTAAAATAATGATCAATGAAAATATAAATTATATATATATATATATATATTTAAATATAATATATTAAATACAGGATATAATAATACATTATATATAGTATATTTAATATATGAATAATGTAAATACACCGAAATGTTACAATTGTTTCTTTTCCAAAGAAAATCAAACAACCCATGCCTCTGCTTCACTCTTCGTTGAATAATGATGCAAATTAGATAAGACTATTTGAAACTTTCTGCACACTACTGCAAAGTCATCGCTTTCTCGTAAATTAATCTTAGATCCAAGAGGCATGATGCGATCTCTTACAGTAATTTATTTGTTATACATTTGTAAGTAATTGTAAGTCAAATATCTATTTCACTACATCATACCTGTCAAGGTTTTGCTAATATGTTATCTTAGGTTAAAATATCAGGCAACAGCTTCAGCGAACCGCGAAAGTATTTTGCTTTTATCTATTAACTTAAAAATGAGAGTGACAACAATAGAGCAAGTTTTTGTTTCAAATTAGTGCCAATATGATATCAATTCACTGAATTTGACAAATTTAAATACTGAATAGAAGGCTGGTCGGAGGAGCAACAGGCATTAGAAAATATGTAGATCATCATGTTGTTCATAACTTAAAGAACGCAATTATATTTTCTCAAACGAAAAAAGGGCAAGGATATTTATTTTTGGCAAAGCAAATGAGGAAAGAAATTCGTCACATGTATCAACATTTGGTTGAACTAATTTTATGGTTGTTGTTTTAAAATGTTATTCAGTGTAAGAGTAGTCAAAAGTAACGTGAGAAGAAAAGAAATCCGTTACAATTTGAGCAACGTTGAACAGTTCAGGAAAATCTCCCGAGAGAGTTACAGATTGAGAAATACGCGTGACATTAAAATAACTTAACTATCAATCCAATCTGTTAAAAAAGCAATTGAACTAAGGAAGTGAACAGGACGTTCGACTCCCAAACCAACCAAGTGTTTGCGTTCGTGAAATTCGATATACGATTATCTTTTAGATATATCCATTAATTCTATTTAGCATGGAAGTCAAATTTCCGGGGAGTACGATAACTCTTCTTTCCAAATATTTCTCTCTTTTATCCATGGAATTCCACACCTCCGCCGTCTATCTCAGACAAAGTGACAGGGGACAAAAATGATCTCGACTGCCAGGAAATGTTGGATTCCAGAATGACGAAGAACGACTCCTCAATCACTTGGTTAAACATGGAAACAAAAATACGGAATATTTTTAAATTAGCGAAATTATGCATGAAAAAATATCTCTTAAATAAAAAAGACACGCAAGTGGAGCATTACACCACCTCCGACAGTTTTGATTGCAATACCTTAAAAACGCGCACAGCGGAGCTTTACAAGCAGTTTTAATTTGTTTCTGATTACTTGCGGTCTGCTGCTTAATGACTGGTTTTGAGATGCGCTATTATTATGTTAAGTGAAAATTCATTATATAGTATTTTCAACACACTACTTACAAATCGCAGTCAGTGCTCCTGTAACAATGCTGCTCTTTGCAAACATAGGACAAATAGAATAATTGCACATTGAGCATCAACATCCTCAGTTTGAAAATGGGAATAGACCGGAACAGTTGCCATTTAATCCAATATCAGGGGTTCTATATGAAAACATCGTATTTAAAAACATCGTAATAATAATATCGTGTATGAAAACATCGTAACATTAAAAACATCGTAATAATAATATCGTAATTTAAAAACATCGTAAATGAAAAATATAGAAAATAGAGTATGATAATATTACACTTAAAAAAACATAGTATCCGTCACCCCTAAACTTCGACTCTTAATTAAGTTCGTAATCTTTGATGAATTAATCTTTGAATGTAAATCTTTGAATGATTTAGAAATCAGTTGTCAGCAGATACCAGATGCTTTTCAAAATTCATAATTATGAAGCATCCCCAAGTCAGGGACTGCCCAAGTAATTTCCACATGGAATCCAAGATTTTGGCATAAAAGTCAACATATCCGGTATCAAATGGAAAAGATATCTAATTTATGTCCATCCATAGAATCCTAAATAGATATCCACTGGAAGTGACGCTAGGCTTCAGATTACTAGGAGCCATGAGCCATGAAGGAGACTATGCCTTTGTAAGACCTATACGATGTTTTTCAAGTACATTTACGATATTTTTCATCTACGATGTTTTTCATTTACGATAATTTTCATGTTACGATGTTTTTAATGAATACCACATCAGGAATTTATCTCATTTTTTTATTTTTGTTTTTCAGGATTCCTAATATTGGATGAAATGACAGCTATTCATATCTATTCTCATTTTTTGACGGAGGATGCAATTCAACATTAAATTTTTCTCTTGGCATTATGACTTTTTTCTTTGACCGACAGGCGCCTATTTTGTACAACACATTACCCAAATTGCTGACATTTCAGAAATTAAATCTGAAGATAATTGGGCATGAACTATTTCAAAATCTAATAATTGACCAGCCATAAGATCTTAATGACCTAGAAAATGGGGACTGTTTTCAAATACATGTATGTTCCAAAGCCGTCTTCATTATCGTTTGTATGCAGATCCGATGAATCAAAATGCTTAATATTTTAAATCAAAAATCTTAATATTTTTGCAAAAGAAATATTGTACAAATTTCACTGGCAGATGAGACAAATATAAACACCGCTTACAATAGAAAGCCTGGCACGTTCTTCAGAAAAGTATGAATATTCATATCAGCTTGAATTATTCAAAGATAGATATTCTCGTCTTTAAAACCATCACCTGTAGAGACAAAGTATGTAACACTAAACTGTAAAAAAAAGATTATATTAGATTCTATAACCAAACAGCCATTTTTTAAAAAAAATGTCTGATAGTTATTGTGCATGTCACTCCAAGTCAGTGATGCATTATATCATGCTAATTGACCTACCAGGATTAGTCATACTCGCATAATAAGTAAATCTACATAAATCGTCAGTGAATTGTCAGTGAAATAACTTCTAAATTAATATATTTTAGTTTATCTACGAACTAATTCTGTTAAACTCTATAGAGCTAGTAAATTCTCTGAAAATGTATGTGTAGTCGATAGCAGAGGCATCTCGTAGTATCTGTATGCAAAGAAACATAAATGCAATTCCCTCTTAAAATCATGCAAAACTACAGTACAAAATGCTATTCAAGAAATCGCTACGTCGTCATATGGCAGATGTTTGGGGATGAATATACAGTATGCATAATTGTTACTGCATAAAATAATTGTTCAATATATCCACATCTTGTGAAATCAAAATTTTACGGTCCGCGACGTCTTATGTAATTTTCATTGACAATTTGCTGATAGGGTAATGTCAAATGGGTTTCATCGCTTTTAGCAACATAGAAATTTCCTCGTCGCAGTCGAGTCTTTATTCTATTGCGGTAGGCTGCTCATATTCAGCTAAAATTGTGTTGAATAAAATGTGTGACATCGACTATGTAGAATTGCTGATTTTGAGACATTTTTCAGTAAATTGGTTATCCTAGGCTAAGTTTCAAACATGGAAATGTTTACAAGAAAGTGCCGCGCACTCTGAGTATGCGAGTAGAAGGAGTGAAAGGCGCGCGACAAGCAGTTACGTAATCACCTTTGTGTAAAAATGTGAAAGGATGACATTTTTTGTCATTGAACCGAACTACGTCACAGGGTAATGTCAATTGCTTGACATTGAACTTTTGAAATAATCTTGCCAAATCATTACATACACAAATGATAGCAACACTCAATAAAAGGAAGCATAATACTTGAATTGATCACAAATTTAATGAAATGTCATTTGCGAACGGACATTTCAGGACCCTGTACAATCATAAAAAAAATTAAAGTCAAAATATACAGCTGACTCTACATTCACGATTTATTCTGCTGCACGCTTGCTAAACCCAGTGGCGGACGTATGGGGGGGGCGGGGGGGGGGCGATTGCCCCGGGCGCCACATTGAAAAGACAACTTCATCTTATATTCATAATTTGACGAAGACTTCTTATAATTTAGTCTGCCCTGACCCTAAGTCCCCGCGATTGTAAGCTATGTACATACATGTAAGTGTCGTGATTATTTCTTCTTTCTAACAGCTGTTAATTACAGTAATTTATCAAAACCATCACAGTTGTTTTTATTGAAATGAATGCATGCAGTATTTGGGATGAGTAGTGAAAACTGTGCCCTACTTGCGACGGATAGGTACATGGATAGGTACATGGATAGGTACATGGATAGGTACATGAATAGGTACATGGATAGGTACATGTATAATTTAGTTATCGATAGGAACATGGATAGGTACATGTATAATTCAGTGTTATGAATAGGAACTTGTATGAGATCTGTTTTACTGGATAGGTACATGTGTTTGGTACACTCAGTTGAGTACACTGTGTTTCGGAACGTCTATGATCGAACTTGTGTGGTTTGGTTCTGAGCACTTGGGTACGTACCGATAGACGTCCGTTGTTTGATTTTGAATGGGTTTGCTCAATTGCGACTATTGTGACTATTGAAACCATTGTAATCAAGATGACACATTGATTTTCCTTTTACGTAGACAAACTAAGCTATAAATATGAGATAGTTGTTTGATGACATACATAATGATGACTAGTATCCCAACGTCGTGGGTTGTCGCAAGAGACCTTGGATATTCGTTCAAAGCCATAGAAACTGTAACAAATCTCAGTGAAAATATCAACGCTGGTGATTTAGTTGATCGACTAATGGATCTAGATGAGCATGCTATGAATCACAATTTGGATCGTAGGTGGATAGAAGATTTCTCCATGCTACACTGCAATGATAGTGAAATTAGGAGGATCAAATTGGAACGATATGGAAAGAAGGAGACATCTGACAGTGTTTTAATAAAAAGTTCTCCCAATAAAAGTGACTTCAGAAGGAAATTAGAAGAAGAGACATTTAAATTATTATGTGAACGGAACTGCGTTAAATGTTTTAAACAGGAACGATCCCTTCTCTTTTTGCCATGTTCTCATAGCGTTATGTGTTCTACATGTTATGTACCCTTTGAAACTTCATCTTGTCCCCTTTGCGATGAAGAAATATCTTCAACAGTCACTGTATATCGTGCATGATGAGTCATCATGCAGGTCTGTGATTGGTCACTATTGTGTCTTTGTTTGACTTTTCTATATAAGGAGGACATTGTACCGTTCTATTTCAAGCATAATTTGAGGCTAATACAATGTCAATCAGCATGTCGTTCACTACCAACATTCCCATTTCAATAATTTACCGAAGTCAACTCTTCACCGGCAATATATTTTATTCTGCCGTGAATATAACTGGCTATAAAGCGGATTTGGTGGATCTGATGGAGGAAATAGTGAAGTATTTCCGCTGCGGAGGGGACGTTGTGGTGCAGAGAATGTTGATGAGAGTCGTGAACAACGCTCTTACACGAGTTGCAAGATTTTGGCTCAATGAAGTATTTCGCCCACTAGCTCAAACGGAGATTGTACCGGAATACTCTCGCTGTTGGTGCAGCAGTATCCAACGGAAACTCAACACATGTCTCCATGACATTATCACCTCCAGCTACTATGACGAGAAGGGTGAGAAATGCAAACTGGACTTGTTAAGTGGACCGCCATCAGTAAGCATCAATGTGGCTGCTCAAGGACATTCTGAGGTAATCAGCTTGCGGGCATACTATGCCAATATTTTAAAGACTTTCCATTCAAAGCCCTGCTGTATGTGCTGTCCAATTTCAAAACATCTAATGAAAGACATTGAGCAGCTCATAACTGCTACAAATCAGACTCTAGCCGATGTGAGTGTATATCAGTTTCCCTCTACAACTTGTTAAGTGTTTTATGTAATTTTATAAGTACCAGCAACAAACTCTGTGTGAATGCTTGTAAACTTTTGTATATAATGTTGTAAGTACTAAGCAAAAATTGTAATTGTATTATCTATTTCCATATTAGAATAAAAATGTCTGTAAAATTGAAGGCATCTTCTCGTCAATCGAAACGGTCCTTCAAACCTTCAAGTCAGTTTAAAAAGGCGTTGCGAAAGTTAAACAGGATACATGATAATAAGAAGAAGTGTAAATTGATTCAAAATTCAAGTGATAATTTCATTCGTGATTTAGCTTTTGCAATACACAAATGTCTACCTATTTACAAGCTTCTGTTGATTGCTGGCTCTTTGAATAGCATAAAAAAGTTTTCAAATCCAAGGAGTAGTGATAAGAAAAGGCGAAACTTAATTCAGCGCGGTGGTGGTGGGTTTCTAAGTATGCTAAATGATCTTGGAAACAGTATTAATGGTGTAATCAATAGTCCGCTTGGAAGGATTGCAGCAACTGCTGCAATGTTCATATAAGGTTAGCGAATCATAAAGTGACACGTCATCACTTTGATTGATGAGTCATATATAGGTGTATATAAGGAAGACGCTTTAATGATATTTTACCACTTTCAAGTGACAATTCATTTGCGCTGGTTGAAAGCTCCGAATTAGTACTTGTTGAAACATGACTCAGAAAATGTATACAATCAGAGAGGAAGGTGACGCTTTTGAGCAAGATCTCTTGAAGCTTCGTCCGACACGAAAGGTGCAAGGGATTGGAAATACATTCTACTTTCAAACCTTGAATTATGGTGATGATGGCTTTTATCTTCAAGTTCCATTCTTCCACAGTAATGGTATGTCTACATCAGGGTATAGCAATATGAGACAAATGCGAGTGACTTTTCCAAAATGGCAACAGGTGATTCTCAAAACTATTGACTCTTTCGCGAAAGAATGTGTTGAGCTGCCTGAAAGTGCTCCCACTCATTGGAGAAAGGCATTAGAGGAAGGAGTTGGTTATAAGGAATTGCCGGAATTCGATACACTGTTTTTAAAACTATCGGATCATTTTCAAGCATTCGATCTCTTTACAAACGCGATGGAATGTGAGGATCTCAAACGGGGCCGCTATATGGGGTTAGTGCACGTTACCGGACTTTATATTGGCTCACATGGTTCGACTGGTAAAGTCGCATCTTTACAAATGAAGGTTCTTCAACTAGTCTATGAACCACTACCAATTGATAAATGTTTAATTAACATTGATAAGACTGCTTCAAGTGATGGGAAGGAAGAGAGCAAAAACCGAGGGCGGAAATCTAAAGATGGGAATCCTAAATTGAAGTTGAAGCGCCAAGATGCTGACTTGAAAACTTTCTATAATCCTAATTGTGATGAGGAAACACAAATGTTTTAATTTGTAAATGTTTTAATTTGTAAATGTAACTTGAAAGTTTCTATTCTGAATGTAAATAAACGTGATCTGGAACATGTGTCTGTTTTGTTGTTCAAAGCAAAATTAGCAGGATGATGAGTTTAATGTTAATGGAATTGTAAGATGACAGATTTTCGTCTATTCTATGATCGCACAATGTGTGTGGCTGGACCAAGTCAGTCCGGTAAAACTACATTTGTAACTGAATTGCTACAATATAGAAATGAAATGTTTAACAAGGAAATTAAGAGAGTCAAATGGTATTATGGAATATTTCAACCACAACTACATTCTGCACTTCGCCAGAAAGGTTATGAGGTGAAGCAAGGGTTGCCATCAACTGAGGATATCAAAGCAGGTGACTTACTAGTATTAGATGATCTATTACGAGAAAGCAAATCTTCAAAGGATGTAACTGAAATGTTCATTCAAACTGCACATCATAGGGAAGCTTTTATTATCTACATCACCCAAAACATCTTCGATGGAGGGAAAGAGCAAAGAACTAGAAGTTTGAATACACATTATTTGGCAATATTTAAAAATCCAAGAGATAGCAGTCAGATACATCATCTCAGTAGACAGATATTACCTCAACAACCTAAAGTACTTTCAAAAATATATGAAGATGTAACAAAGAAACCATATGGTTATCTATTTATTGATCTAACCCAGGAATGTCCGGAACGACTTCGATTTCGAACAAATATCATACCTAATTCCGCTGAACCAATGACAGTTTTCTCGGTTCACAGTTAGTTTTAAGCAATGTACTTTGTTGCCTTATTATTTTCAAACATGTCGTATTCAAAGATGGTAGTCATTCCTCAAGAGGAGTATGTAAATTTGACTACATTACAAAGTGCACAGGAAGTCAAAAATATAGATCAACCTATTACGAATCAACTTAAGGAACTAACACAAAAGGATATGGAAATTCAGAAGATTAAGGATCCCTATCGACGAATGCAGTTAGCAGCTGAAAACATTGACGAGAGGCGACAGATTCGTGACAAGTTGCGACGATTTATAACCTTGTCAACACCTCGACCATATCGTGTGCGCGCTGAGCGATTATTTGACTTCATTGATCCACATGTGAAGTTCAATGAGAGAGGGGAGATAATAGATGAAACAACTGGTGATGTTATTAGAAATAGTCACATAGATGACCTTCTACAATATGCTGTCAGAGATGTAAGGCGAAAACTAGGTGCACCACAAGGGTGGTCATATTTTCAGAAAATTTTATCTGATCAAAATGTACCTCACAATATTATTGGAGGACCGACTGTGAATGAATTGGATAAGGGTCACTTACAAGATGGATCAAAGAGTAAAACACCCACGATGGCGGTCAAGCGAGAGCTTCATGATCCCGATGATCTGCAACCAAAAAGAGCTACTAGGCGCTCAATGCGTGTTGAGAAGGAGTATAGTAAATATTAAGCAAATATGAATTAAGCCTTGCCTCTCTCATATCATGTCGTTACAAAAATTTTGCTGTTGTTTGAAATCTGCGCTCGAAGGTAAAGCAGAAGAGGGCATAGAGGTTGATATCAATTGTGTTAGCAGTTGCTGTGCGAGTAATACGCGTGCAAATCAGAACAAAGACGATGAGTACAGCAGTGAAACTCAGAAAGATTTATTACGACTTAAATCATCCCGCAAGTTTCAGTCGTCCGGAGGTTCTAGCTCGTGCAGCAGGTGTGGGAATAGAGAAAGTCAAGAAGTGGTTGAGGAGTCAACCGACTTACACTCTTCACAAAAATGCGAGAAAGCGGTTTCCAACAAGAAAATATGTTGTTTACAATATAGATAGTCAATGGCAAGCGGACTTGGCTGACATGCGACAGATATCACAGTACAATGATGGCTATAAATACATCTTAACCGTAATAGATATTTTATCTCGCTATGCTTGGGCACGTGCGCTGAAATCTAAACGAGGACCAGAAGTTGAAGCGGCTTTTCAGAGCATTTTTGATGAGGGGCGTGTTCCGCAAAGAATACAGACCGATCAAGGGAAGGAATTCGAAAACTCTCATGTTCGAAGTCTCCTTAAAAGTCATAATGTGGAATTGTTTAGTGTCAAAAGTGCTTATAAAGCTGCCATGGTTGAGAGGTTCAATCGCACACTGAAGACAAAAATATGGCGCTATTTCACTGCAAAAAATACACATGTTTGGGTAGGTGAGCTGCAGAAATTTGTTAAGAATTACAATGAAAGCTACCATCGAATCATTAAGATGAAACCAGTTGATGTTACCCCAGATAATGCGATGGATGTATGGCTTCGATTGTATGATAAGAAATCGAAAAACATTTCCAATGAAAAGAAAATTAATGTTGGTGATAGAGTTCGGATTTCAAAGGTTAAGTCTACATTTGAGAAGGGGTATCTACCTAATTGGACTGAAGAAGAGTTTTTTGTGGATGAAGTAAATACAAAATTTAGACCCACCATGTATAAATTAATAGATTACCATGGCAATCCAATTGAAGGAAAATTTTACTCTTATGAATTGCAAGTAGTAGACAGAAGTGAAGAGGTGTATATGATTGACAAAATAATTAGGAGGAAAGGTCATGGCAATCAAAGGAAATATCTAGTTTAATGGAAAGGATATCCTGATTCATTCAATAGCTGGATAACGCACCAGGATCTACAAAATGTGGAGATGGGAGACACTCGTAACTTTTAAGCTAATATAGCATGTGACTTCTTCCATATATGACTTTAACATGTCTACTAACTTCAACATCATTCTTCCAAGCAATAGCAACCCCAAGATATTCCCAAGTAACAAACCATCTCTCTACTCTGTTGAATTCGCTAATCCAATTACTCTGCATGGACCCCATGAAGTTGCTCTAACTGAACTTACTTATTACAACGATATCAGTTTGCTAAAGAACAACTATTTTGAATTACATAAAGAAGTGCGAGAGAAGGATGATTGCTTTCGCATATTTCAAAATAGTCTACATGGTACATGGGCTTTTCATCATCTAACTTTACATCCTTTTTCAACATCTTTACCATCTGTCCAAAACATGATTAAAATTCAAAAGGCATTTGCAACGTCAACTTTTGATTCTAAGGTTCCCACAATGAGCTTGCAAGATACAGAAAAGGAAATCGGTAGAATGTTTGAACGAATAAATGATCTCTTCAAGCTGACTTTGAATAAATTCTACAAACCAGTCATAAAGGGGTCAACAAAATTGATGAAGGAAGGGAAGCATGTTCTTCTTGTATTAGGTAAGGATTTGAGTCATACTTTTGGGTATTCCAGAACAACTTTCTCATCAAGGTATTGGTACAATGGACGTGGGTGGAATTCGGAGAGGAAAGTCACTGATTTTCAATGTAGAATTGTGCCATTGTATGCATTACAAAAAAGGAGCATCCGAGTAAAAAATAAATTTGAGGTCATTAGAAGTGTTGAAGACTTTGAAAGAAAGTTTCAAGGATCAGTGCCAGAAACGTTAATGACTTGTGAATATAAGAAAGAGAAAGTAACTTTATTTACTGTTGAAACGGAGGCAGAATTTATTGTTTTTACTAAAAAGACACCATTGGAAAAGTCTGAGTCCGCTGTTATTGAATTCGGATCTGAAATGATTGGGATGTTAAGGGCCTTGAAAGCGCACCTTGGTTGACAGAATTAAATGATACATTCAAGGTTCAATTGTCCTCTTCTAAACTCAAAGCATCAACAAATGCTTCATGGGATATCCACGTATACAGCGAAGACATATTGGGTGATGAATTGTCTACTTCCAGTGAACTTGTAAAAAGAGTTAATTTGAACATTGAAAGCTTGAAAACGCCATCTGAATTGTGTACAAAGTTAAATGAGTTTGGTGTAGATTACCTTGATGCAGATGAATATCACTTTTCTTATGACCCACATAAGAAACGCATGATTCTAAAGGTAGGGAAGAACTCTCTTATCAAGCTGGATAGCGTGTTAACGACCACATTGGGATTCTCAAAATCAACTATTTATGAAGGCACATCAATAGGCGATACAGCCCCATCACTAGAGCGTGATATAAGTAACTTATACGTCTATTGTAACATTATTGAATATACAAGGGTTGGCGACATTGAGGCTCCACTTCTGCGCACATTTCCTCTCTCATCCGTAAGGAAGCAACTAATCAATCGAGAATTTTTTAACACAATGTATCTACCAATCAGCCGAAATTTCATCAATAGAATTGACATATCAATTCATGATGACGCAGGAGAAGTAGTACCGTTCTGTGGTGGTGTTACTGTTTTGACCCTACATATTAGGTCACGAGAATAAGGCTTTACGCTATTGTGACTTCCATAGTTATTCAGTAGTCATAATGACAGGCATTTACAGTAGACCATCATATCAGAGCGGTTATCCCGTGTTTGTTGGAGGTAGACGACAAGTTGGAGGAGGCATATTTGGTGCACTAAGACGTATGGTTCTTCCAACACTCAAAAAGTATGGCGTACCAATCATGAAGCGTGTTGGAAGCAGGGCTTTAGATTTTGGTGCAAATGTTGCAGCTGATGCGCTTCAAGGTGAGGATATCGGTGAATCTATGAAAATGCGCGCGCAGCAATCTGCCATAGACGCATTAGATGATTTAACAAAGACGAGACGTACAGTTCGGAAGAAGCGTAGGAAGTCAAGACAAGTTGGATCCGGTCGAGTTACTAAGCAAAGACGCAGGAAAAGTAAAGAGCCGACTAGAGCAGCACGTTCTAAATCTAGACGTCGAGTGAAAACAAGAAAGCGCAAACGAAATTCCACAGCTACTAGAAACAAGTCAAAACGAAGGAAGACAACATATTTGTAGAGCTAATACTATGCAGAGTATCAATTCGGCTTTGTGTTTCTTCGATTCTCCCCCTCATCAGACAGACATTATCTCCTCAACAATTGTAGACATAGTCCCCACAACAAATATCGATGGTAACCAGCAGCCAATTCAGTTTGATATACCTGCCAATCCTCAAGATTATATTGACTGTCAATCCATTGAGTTGGAGTTGTGTATACAAATTAAGAAGACTGATGGTACAAATATCGATTCATCCAAGGATAAAGTGGGATTAGCAAATCTTCCTATTGCCAGTCTGTTCTCAGATGTGTATCTAATATTGAATGACAAACAGATTGAAGGAGGAGATCGAGCATATCCATATGGAGCATATATACATACAATGACTCAATTTCAAAAGCAAGCTAAACAGTCACACTTGCAAGTTTCTGGGTGGTATGATGATCAGCAAGGGAAATTTGATGATGTCTCAAATACAGGGTTGAAAAGACGAATGGATTTAACAGCGGATTCAAAGGAATTATACTTGAAAGGACCCGTCTATCTTGATTTCCTTCGTCAATCTAGATATCTGCCATCACAGGTTAAAATGCAAATAAAATTTATTCGTGCAAATCCTGAGTTCGCGTTAATGGCTTTTGGAGCTACAAACTATCAAGTCAACATAAGTAATGCCGTGCTCAATGTAAGGCGAGTAACAATGAACCCGTCAGTCATCAACGAGCATGCGACAGGATTGAGGAAAAACAATGCAATATATCCAGTTAATCACAGTGTGTTGACAAACTTCACAATTGGTGTGGGATCATCCTCACATGCCTACCCAAATCGTTTTCCCAAGGCAATGCCAAAGGCGGTGTATATCACATTCGTGGAAAATAAGGCATTCATTGGTGCTTTTGAAAAGAATCCATTCAATTTCCAACACTTTAATGTTAGCAAACTAGCACTCTATCAGGATGGGAAATTTGTATCTTGCAAAGCATATGAGCCTAATTTCAAAGATGGCAAATTCGCACGTGAATATGGTTATATTTTCACCGCCCTCAACATGTTTAATACAGACGATTCAAATGGAATTACAATGGATATGTACAAGAATGGCTACTTCTTCATTATGTACAACCTCACAGCAGATGCAGATCTGGGTGGTGAAAGCGTAGGAGTTACAAAGCCTGGAAATCTACGACTGGAGGTATCATTTGAGTCACCTTTGAAGAAAACAATTACTTGTCTAATTTATGCTATCTATGATAGCAAAGTTGAGATAACAAGAATGAGAGACGTGATTGTCAGCTATCAGAGATGAGTAACTTAAGCAACATAGAAATCTTGAGGAAAATGAGGAAAGCTCATCCCTACTCCAAGACAATATTTCTCAATGTCTTTTCTAGAGATAATTTACCTGATTCAATTCCTTTCTATCCTTGTTCGCTTATCATCAATACGGATACCAACAATCTTCCCGGAAAACATTGGATTGCTGTATACATCAATCGTTATAAAGTTGCCGAATATTTTGACTCTCTTAATCAACCTCGTTTACATGATATCGCATTATGGATGAACAGGTTCTCCTGGACTGTTAGGAAAGTGACATCGTTCCCACTTCAAAGTAATACATCTCTAATGTGCGGTGGCTATGTACTCTATTTTGTCAACGAGAGACCATTGAAAAATAACTGTAAAAGTGCTTTAGAACTATTTTCAAAAAACTGTGATAAAAATGATGTAATTCTTACTAAATATGTTGAAACAGTTTTGAAATAAAGTTTTATGTTGTATCATTAACTTGCTCTCTTTTTTCCAAAACAAGGGTTTATAAGGAAAACAAAAACATGCTCATATTTCATTATCTATTCACATATATACAAAAACATGTTCATATTTCATTATTTATCCACATATATACAAAATCTACAATTTGGTTTTCATGAAACATTTTTTCAAATCACATATGATGGGAGGCACATCACTTATGTCTTTAATGCCGGTTATCACAATCTTTCCATTATGGAACACATGAACATGATATGGATGCCAGTTAGTCAATTGAGCTGCTGGAAATAACTCCACTTCATAAGTTAGATTATGTGATGATGTAACTTTACGGAAATCATAGTGATAGTGTAATTCACATAACACGGTCATTGTCTTCACTTTCCAATCAGATAATGAATCACCAAGTAAATGTTCCAAAGTTAAGTGTAGATATGAGAGATCACCCTCCATGACCCTTCCAATACATTGAATTGTTCCATTTGGAAAGAATAGGATAGTGAGAGATCTATCCTTCCTCTGAATCCTCCATGTTAACATTGAGGGTCTTCCAAGATGTAAGCTCGTTGTCGGCTTCAATTTGCGTTTTATCAGTAACCATTGTTTTCGGTTGGGTATATTCCTCTCGATCTCTTGTAGATTGAGTTTTGACTTTGCTTTTGTAGTTAACATCCGATTTACAACTTCCAACCGTTTGATGTCCTCCATCTTTAATGAATGACGTTATCTGTGGTAGTATCTCCCTTGTAAAGGTTTCCCATGTGACGTCACTGAAACGAAAAAATCGATATTCAACATCTTCACGTTTTGGTGAACAGACGTATAGTTTGACTGATGAATCACACTTTATCCATACCTTGTCATCGAGAGGAATCTTGATCCGAGTCTTATGGTTGTCAATGAGATCCGCAAAGTCTTTCAGTGAAGGCAATGAGTCAATACTAATGTAAACGCCACGATGTTTTCGATCACTATTTGCTATTGAATGACGAAATGCTATTCTTTTAGAATTTGTTATGTGAACGTTTTGAACGTCACTAAGTTTCCATGTTCTAATGTAATGAGGCATGTTCCGAAAGCTATGTTTCAAATTTAGGTTTAATGTTTACCTAAAGTTTGTTATTTTATTAGCTCAACATATCGGAATGATGTTGAGTACAAATTCTTCACATATTCATTCACATTAGGACTACCTATCTATTAGTAATCATTTTTACATATCGGAAAGATGTAGAAATTTCAATTTTAGTAAGACTACTTATGTATTAGTAAGTGTTGCTACATGTCGGAAGATGCAGCAATCGCAAGATCTATTACAAGTGGAATATTATATTGTTTTTATTTATACTTATTCTACATCACCTGTGACAGGAAGGCATCTCCTTCTCTTCGACGGTGGGGGAAGACCTAGGCTGTAGTGTCCATATGGTAATGATAAATTTTTATCCAGCCAACAGCGCTTATCCTCCCAAAGTGAAAGACCTCGCTTCCTAAATGATTTTGTGCTAACTATGTGATTTTTTGAATTTATAATTGTCATATCTTCAGTTGTATCATTCTCACTATAATAGACACTCCTATAGTCATTATGTTTCAATTTTTTAACTGCTGCTCTCTGAATTCCTTTTGCACGTTTGATGCTATGATTCGTAGAGTCTAGATATTTCATTGAATACATTTTCGGTTTTAGTAGGATCATTTCCTCCAGCAACTTTCCAGCACACTCATCCTTAAAACAACCTAATCTAGCTTTGTTTGTAGTTGAGTATAGTCGGTGATGACTGTCATAGTTTGAAGAGTCAAACTTTTCACCGAGGTATAGAAGTATATCTTCCAGACGGACAGATGTTAATGTGTATAAACATAGGAAGAAACTGTCGGTATCACCTCCACAAAGCCGCGTTCTATTTATCAGTGGACATCCTTTAGATCATTGTAATATAATTGATACATTTCCAACTTACTATAGTCAAGTACTGCTTGACCAACATATATTAATTTATTTAAAACTATTGAAGGTTTGTACATTTCCATACCAACCAGATCTTCATCAAATATTTTGTGTTGAACATAGAGAGGATGATTTGACAATTTCAGTAGTTGTTTCTCATTGTTGAATAGTTTCAATTTTTTCCTTCTCCCTACATTTTCCATCGTTTTACCATATAAAGAATTATTTTTCAATTTGTAGAATGACTTTTCGAAGTCAGTGTTTTATTGAGCCCTCTTTTGAGAGTTCATATCAATGTATGTTTTTAACCAAGGCTTTTGTGTGAATTTTATGCCACTATGAATCTTCTTGATTCTCATGCCCATGGTCAAGTAAAATTTTAAAATTGAGTAGTGGACTACATAATTTTCCCTATCAAATTGATGGAGCAGAAGTTTCTTGATAGAAGAAAAATGTGTATTTGGTCTTACTTTTTCATATAGATTTTTCATATAGTGTGAAAACATTCTCTTTTCAATCATCTGCATTTCTGGAGCTAATGGGAAATCGGCAGTGTCATCATGAATGGCTGCAGGATACTCTAAATCTAAATAAAAAATGTAGCCGATTTCACCATCATCATCTATATTTTGAACATTTTCTTCAATTAAAAAATTATCTAATTCACTTTCATTCAACCATTTGAAATTTGAGTGGGGTAGATTCCTACTGAGTGAAGAACCGTAAAGGTTATTAACATTTAAGTAGGTCAAATGTCGACTTTCATGTGTATTATTTCCTAATTCTTCAATGCGTGCACGCGCTCGGTGAATGTTGGTGAAAGTCATACCCCCTCTAATTCCTCGTTCAAATAGATTGTACATATTTTCATCTTGTATGTAGTGTGGGGGATCAATGGAAGAGAAATTTAGTGCTGAGGTAAAGCTAAGATGTGGGAGATTGACAAAATGTACAGGGTCGACTTCATCCTCACGTTGACTCAATGCTCTAAACACTTCAAATATGTCTGCCAACAATAAAGCATCTAACTTCAGATATGCCAGCATGTAATCGCCAAATGTGCTGCAATTAAATTCAATCCATGCCTTGTTAGCGTGTTCATATTCACTATCGGAACAGTGCTCACGAGTAAGATCATTATAGAATTCAAATTGTGGTGGTAGACAGTCTTCCGTCAACGTGCTTAAGTTTTTGAAGTATGAATATGGAAACACTCCCTTCTGATATAAAACATTATCACTTAATTGTGGAAATTCTACCCTTAATGTCTCTACATGCTCATACGTTTGCAAGCCCTTGGCTAATTCACTCAAGGATGCACTTAGAAATTGATGTGAGTCTAAGAATTTTAGTTTAAAGTATACTGTCTTCCCTTTGTATTCATTTACAGGGACACTGGCGGATAAAGTTATATATTTTTCAGCAGTTGCTGCTACAACATCTAATTTCCAAGATTTCATTCTTCCAATCGCTTTATAGCAAACGATGTGACTATCATAATTTTTAAAATTGTGGAAAAATATGGGGAGCTCCCGTCTGTTAAGTCTTAACCGGAGATTGCATTTCCTACATAATGTTTGCCTATATCGTCCGGTGATATGATCATGATCACGAACTTTTATGACTTTATCGCTGAATTTCGATTTACATTTGTTGCAACATTCTGCATTCTCATGGCGTGCTTTTTCATCCGCTGACAGTGACATTGGCTGCCTAGTTGTTGCACATTGGTTGTCATATAAGTCTTGGGCTACAGTTTCTAAGTGGTGCAAGAAAACAATAATGCAATTTTCTCCCTCAAAAAGGTAATACTTGTTTTCAAATTTTGATTGAAGAGCATTATGCCAGACATGATAAGCTCCAATGGCCGCAGGTTTATGTATTTTATTATCAATGTAGCACTCTATATCTGCATAAATTACTAAAGGAGGACTTAGTTGATATTCCATGCTACTTGTTAGTACTTTTAGATCCGATGGCATTTTTTCTATTTGTGCTTTTCCTCGAATACAAAACTGGAAGTGTCGTTCTAGTGTTGTTTTATATGTGAATGACTGAGTGCATCTTTCGCAGAAGTATTTATGTCTTTTTAAAGTTCTCCTATACAATCTTGACAGCTTTGGAATTCCACAATAGTGTGCTGCTCCATTGTTTAGAATTAGCAAAATATTAACCGTTTGCCTACCAGTAAAGTTACTATTGTAACGAACACCTTTGAGTCCATTTTCATAAAAGTGAATGTTAATTTTAATATCATTATTTTTCTCAAATTTTGGAATATCTTTGATTGATACTGGTGTGGAAATGCCTTCCATATTTAGCTCAGATGTCCACTCACTATATGATTTTACTTCATTCCTTGAATAAGGTACTTCATCATAATGCAATATTGATAAAACTGCATATAGGAAGCAATCATTTGCATTTGAATTAACATTAATGACAGCTTTAGAGTTTTTTAACTTCTTTGGTAGAGGAAATGATTGTCCACCTGACAGTATTGGACTTGTTATTACATTGAGCTCTATATTTTGTACATCATCTATAATCCAATTGCTACCCTTTTTTGTGAAGGCTTCAATATGATTTATTAGACTATTTAGATGATCCTGAAACCAAGCATCATAGTCATAAATATAGTTTGAGGATGATGAGGTAAAGTGTGCGAGAAAAGTTTCTTCTTCTTGAGGATTAGAACGGACATAACGAATTTGTGCAATCAGACGACCGCGCAATTGATAGCTCCTTAGTAAGTCAGACACTAAATTCCCTAACATGGAACGCATGCTTTCTAAGAATGATGTTATGTCCACAGTAGGTGTTGTTGGCGTGATATCATACACACGTGCATGGCCATTGAGTGCGCTTTCGCTGAGACTAACAGTTCCATAGTTATTATGCATATTCATCTCACTATTTGTGTTATGTACATTCATATGCTGTCGAAATCTACTTATAGAGTTATACGTTTTGCCACACCGAGAGCAGTATTGCATAAAGTTTTGTATGTTAGTTGAAGCGCTGGTTGTTGGCTTAGAAGTAGATCTATTTTGATTATTTGAATTTGACTCTGTTATGCTATCATTCGGTTTATTATTACATACAAGTTTATGCCTCTTAAGATTATCCATCCTATTCGTCTTATATGGACACTTATTACATTGATACGTTTTTCCTAACTTACAAAATTTTTCATGTCGTTGCAAATTGCCTATGAGAGTGAACACTTTTCCACACTTGGTACAGACAACCATGATTATTGATGAGGATTGAAATTAGCAAGCCCTTATATACATCTACCATCTAATGACGTCAGTGTCATCACCAGCCAATACCATATGTTCCGATCTGTTGTAAAGACAAAACACATACAATTTCAACAATTATTTTTTTTCAAAAAAAGAAGAAAATAGAAGTCAAAGTTACAGTTTAACGCATTTGACAATGCCACTATGGTATAGTTTTAGGTGACTGCAGCTGTCACTACAGCCACCCAAATCGTCCATCCTTGTAAGGCGCACTTTTCTGATCCCATTTTGGGAACAGTCGAGGTGGACAAGTGTCTCTTTATTGTGCTGTTGACTGGTGGTTACTTGGGAGGCCAACAGGAGGTTTGATTGAGTAATATTTCTTAGAGACTCAATCAAACCTCTATTGTCCTCCTTCAACTTCACCTCGCGGGCCTCAACCTCCTTCAGGCGCTCTTGGCAACGACGGAGTTGCACCTCAACGTCTTCTTCTACTGTCGCGTCGAGATCGACATTATACTGCCGAACAGGGAGAGCAGCTGGAGGTGCGGGCGCAGCAGCGTGAGGGGAAGGATCTGCGGCTGGGATCGGAGAGGAAGGAGCTGCGGCTGGGATCGGAGAGGAAGGAGCTGCGGCTGGGATCGAAGAGGAAGGAGCCAGTGTCATCATCGGTGATAATGGAAGGCGCACACTCCAGCTCGGAGAAGCCCGGATGTGCCTGAACGAGACCTCCTCCTGAGATGCACACATCGCGGAGTCCTGTAATCGAAAGAAACAATTGTTTATCATCTATTTAACATTTTATCATTGATGAAATACAAAAGTGAATTTCTCTTACCTCCGGCTGGATTGTGACCTTCTGATCGGATCCAATCTCTCTCTCACGGGGCAACGAGTCATTCTAAAAGATAAATCAATCTATTACAAACAAAAAAAACATATTTTGATAGAAAATTCTGTACTCATGCAGTTGACCAACTTTGATACTTACATTTGTAACAGGATCATCATCCTCATCGGAAGAAGATGTCGGGGAAGAAGTCGCTGACGACGTTTCCTCATCAGATGAAGTCGCTGACGAGGTTTCATCGTCCTCTGATGAAGACTCCCGAATAGGATATGGCTTTTCCTAGTTATCTTCCACCGATGTACTGGTCGCTGGCGTCGAAAGGAAACTTCGATGCTTCCTGAGGGACAGCGATCGCACAACCTGCAGAGAAAAGTAATATAACTTGTTCGCAACTCATTGAGAAGCATACATGTTCTTGGAAATACTCCATGCATTGAGAAATATTATTGATAAATAACTAAACAATGACACTTACGGGACTAGGAAGACACTTCTTCTCCGGTGTAGGCAAACGGGGTATACTGTTCACACCTGTAAACAGCTGAAGAAAAGA
The DNA here is from genome assembly GCA_907163375.1 of Prostheceraeus crozeri. Classification (NCBI taxonomy): domain Eukaryota; kingdom Metazoa; phylum Platyhelminthes; order Polycladida; family Euryleptidae; genus Prostheceraeus; species Prostheceraeus crozeri. Next base: position 775,021 of record CAJQUW010014088.1, on the reverse strand, counting down.
TCATATTCAATTTCACATAAAGAGCTAATGAATAACTTTATTACTTACATTTCTCAAGCATTCAGCCGCTTTCTCCTCTTCAAAACTGACACAAGTCTGTTGAGGTAACTCACTCTGAAATGTTGTGACAATGTTGAAATACTTTTTACATGATAGAATAATTAATGGAGTAAATGTATTCTCACATTTTTAGTGACAATCTTTTTTTGAATTAAGACCTTGGTCTTCTTAGGAGGAGGCATCTCATCATTATCCTGAAATATTTAAACGATATATGTTTTTATGCATAATGGACCAATAATTAATTTATTCGGTTTTAAGAAGCTATCCTTTGAAGGTATTATGTATGATTGGCAGAACTCACCTCAAAATCACTTAAGGTGTCATCGATGAACTGTCGTGACTTGGGGGCTTTCTTTGGGACTCGGGACTTGACGGGTTTCTTTATTGCGGTAGGCTCCTCCACCTGTGAAAGGACACCTTCCATCGGCCTCTCCTTGTTAAATAATCGCTCCAACCTCCTCTTTTCAACCTTTGAGGTGAGGTTGATGCCCTTCCTCCCATTTTGCTGAGCACATGGCGTGTGCTTTTCAATGAATGCCTTAGAGGCTTTGGTATTTGCCTTTTCATTGCTCCGTTTATAGGACTTACAACTTAGACAGTACAGATACGTACAGTCAGTTTTGAAGAGGCAGTTCTTGTGACCGCTCCTATTAGCATGACGCACGGGCAATTGACACGTTTCACAGAAGTGAAAAATTAGGCGCTGTCGTGCAAGACTCTCTTGTCGGACCATCTCTATGGAGGAAAAAAAAATTGATTATAATTTTATCTCTTATTAAATGAGAACTCATTTATATATCATCAACAAAACTTTATGAAGTACTACTACCTTGATATTGAATAAATCTTTGAAAGAATTGACATCTGAAGTTGAAATTGAAACCGAAAGTCGAAAGTTTAATTTTCATTCGAAAACGGTTTGCTCATAGAAAGAGTTGAAATTTACAAGTAGCTGTCTTGAAATTATTTAATTTGGAAATTAATTTAATGGAATGAAAGTGAAATTTCGAAAATTTCATTCAATCCTCAATTTGTTTAATTAAACAAGCTTGAATTTTATACATCTGTTAGCAGATGACAGACTGAATATTTAAAATGGATGAAGGCTTTATTTAGGTATCTTTTATTTATAAACAAACTGTGAAAATCTTGTTGATTTAAATACACTTACATTCAAACTGATATATTCATGTCTCTCGCTCAATGACTTAATTTAGGATGAAAAATTAAAAAAAAACATGGTTATTAATATAACACAAAGTGTTCCTATCCTAAAAACCCAAGCTTCTATATTTAAAGCTATTTGGTTATAAAAACTTAATAATGTTCCTACTCCCGAATATCCTATAAAGTAGCACAACATGACAATGAAACTCACTTCAGACTTGTAATAAGAACCGGAGAACGGAGGAACGAAGAACGACGTCTGCTATTGACACTGAATAATTTGAAAATGAGTGAAAATTCGTTGTGTGCAACTTCTTTATATATGAAATTGACAAAGCAACTATGAACAAAGACCTTATGACATCACATCCTGGAATTGGTACGGTTAAACAAAATTGATAACTCAAGCAAGAATTGGAACAGCTGGTTTATTTTTAACCTTAGAAATGGAAGTGCCATCATATGTGTTGAAAGATTTCTACATGTAAACAGTAGAGTGAATTCAAAGTAATATGAACTGATGGACTGATGTATTATTTGATATACATGTTATTATTATAGTCATATAATGATTCATATTTTAAGATATAAAACGTGTGATTTGAATAGAACATAAAATTTGAATTAAGCGCTAAATTTCGAAAATTCAAATTTTGCGCCAAAATGTGAATAATCAAATTTAAAGACTTTTTTCGAAAATTTGAATTTCGCGCATAAATTCAAATAATCAAATTAAAATACTAGGGTTAGGGTTAAGGTTAAGGTTAGGGTTAGGGTTAGGGTTAAGGTTAGGGTTAAGATTAGGGTTAGGGTTAAGGTTAGGGTTAGGGTTAGGGTTAGGGAAGCAAGAAGAGTATCTATGGCACCCGGAACCCATGGGTAAATAAATTTTCGAGTCCGCGAAGCGCCCGAGAAATTTTGAGCCCCCCCCCGCCGTGTATGAAGTGTATGAAGGTCAAAGGTCAAGGTCAGGTCTAAGGTCAAGGTCAAGTGTAGAGGATTGTATATTATGGTCATTCTTAGTTGTAAAACTTTAACTTTGAAAATTTGTAAACTTAGTCATTTTTGTAAAAAAACTTGGAATATTTTCAAGTTGCATACAAATGCATACAACTGGGATTTTTTCATCAAATGGGTACATACAATATATCATTCGAATGCTCTTTTCATGCTGATTCTAATGGTGTATTGTATGACACATTTATGACATATAACTAGAGAGCTACATGTCTTTAAAGAATGGGCTAAAAACTTAGTGAATTTAAAAATCTAACATTTGTCTGCTTGCATACAGTTGCATACAACTAGGATTTTCCCATCGAATAGGTACATACCTTATATCATTCTAAAGGTCTTTTCATTCTCATTCTTATGGTGTCGTGTATGACACATGTATGATATCATCCTGGACTGCTACAAGCATTTTAAAATTAACAACATAACTGTTTCTTTAAAAGTTATATGTTCCTATTTATTTCAAGTTGAAGTCTTCATATTTGATTTTTTGTTTCAATTCAGTTATTGAACATCATTAATTGTAGATAGTTGTTCCCCTTTCCCATTCAGACCTTAATTGAAGACCGATTTGTGAAATGATAAAACAAGTTTGTTCATATATACAAATGAATATTAAAAGAAGAGATTAAGAAAAAAACACACTAAATATCATCAAGGTAAGGAAAGGGTACAAGTTTTTTCAAGTCCACTTGCACATGGATCCTGGTCTTTTTGGGCGCACAGGGACAGCGACGTGGTGTGTCAAGGTCGATGACCGAAAATTCGAGAGCGGTTGTGAGGTTCCGCTCGTTCGGCTCCATTCGCATGAAGACCCGTTTCGTGTGGTACTTTTTCGGGGCGTTCTTGACTTTGACCGTGACCCTTCCATAGAGTGGCGTTCGCATGGACTTCTTATTCATGTGACGCATCGTCTGGATTGATACGCCACTATCTTCATCACTCGAGTAGTCGGGCGATGCAGGGGCTTGGATGAACACCACCGGCTCGTTTGGTGTTGTCGATCGCTCCATCGGAGATTGGGGAGGTGTATTGGTACGTTCCACTGGCGAAGTGGTACGATCAGCAGTACCGTTCTCAACTGCGGCTTTCTGTTTGCGATCCATTATGACTTGTAGATTTAAAATAATTGTAACTTGTAAACGTGAGGATTAGAACCTTTGATAAGAATTGGTACAAACCTCGGACTTATATACTTTTTAAACAAAGGAAATCCTAACAGCCAATCAGAGAGGTACCGAACTTCCCTAAAGAATATATAACTATATAAAGGATGTCATTGTTCCAAACTGTTAAGTACTTATCCTCAACGTTCCATAACAAGAAGCATGTCCTCAAAGCCATTATTTTATTTTCAAAATGACAGCCAAGTCATTATGGGAGGTCAGTTGGACATGACCATGCATCTGTGTTGCGGCTGCAAAGTGGCCCTATGGAAAACCTTGACTGTGTCAGCACTTCAAAGGCGGAGTGGACTACCGGTGAAGTGTCCGGTACACGAGTGTGACCATGACTTTAGTAAAAATCAGACATTTCATGAATGGTGTGATGACTTCCTGAAGATCATGGAGTCGCCTGAGGGACGTGATCTGCACCCGTCATTTATTTTTCACGCTTAAATTAAACTTACATTGTAAATCTCTTGTCTTTTCATTTTAAACATAGTTCTGGAATTGGTTTTCTTATTGGGGAGCAACTAAATCATAGCTGCACAGTAAAGTTTCACATCTAAATAGTGCTACATTTAAAATAATTGTCACAATAGTCGCAATTGAGCAAACCCATTCAAAATCAAACAACGGACGTCTATCGGTACGTACCCAAGTGCTCAGAACCAAACCACACAAGTTCGATCATAGACGTTCCGAAACACAGTGTACTCAACTGAGTGTACCAAACACATGTACCTATCCAGTAAAACAGATCTCATACAAGTTCCTATTCATAACACTGAATTATACATGTACCTATCCATGTTCCTATCGATAACTAAATTATACATGTACCTATCCATGTACCTATCCATGTACCTATTGATAACACTAAATTTTACATGTACCTATCCATGTACCTATCCGTCGCAAGTAGGGCACAGTTTTCACTACTGGGATGATGAGATTTCTCTAAAGTGTCTTCATCTTTTTTGAATGAATAGAAGAATGACATCCATGAATTTCATCGACGTATTAAAATGAGCTGTACATTTATTTCATAAAACTGAACAATTATGCACATTGTACGCCAGAGATACCAGAACCGCTCATGTCGATAAGCGGAAAATGTGTCATACTCCATTATGGTTATGAGGTCATCACAGACGTACAGAGATTTGTCTAGTTAAGCTGCTGTTCTAAGTTAGATGAAATTTCATAGGTAGGCTACTACTACCGGTGTGTCATGTATAATTAATTATCCAACAAAAACCACTCTTGAAGAGAAATGCACTATTATTTAGGGGTACAATTATTATAGGTTCTGCCCCAGGCGCCTGATTTCAAAGATCCGCCACTGGCTAAACCATAATGAAGGTGTGTTTTGAATGGTTGTTTGTTTGTATCTCTGATAGGTATTTACGCAACAAGTGCAAAGCATCCATCTAGATTGCATTTTTCAAGATCAACATGTCTATGCATGTCGAGTCCGAAGGGCGAGGGCATAGCTTGCTGATCGAGAGTAATGCAATATAAGATAGATATCCTTGCACGAGTTACGTAAGTAACTTTATATTTCACAGAATCCGAAGAATCCAGGGACATCTATGATTTTAACAACCTGGAACGAACAAGGTTTCCTGAAGCACAATCGGCTTACAGCGGCTCTTGGCTACATGCTGTCCCAATCGCCAGCACCGAAACAATGCTGGATAATCAATCCTATCGGTTTGCTGTTGCAATGTGTGTCGGCAGTAAAGTTTGCGAAGAATTTACCTGTGTATGCAAAGGAACGATCGATAAGCTTGGAACTCACATCTTGTCTTGCCGGTACAGCGCAGGTAGAACTTCACGCCATGCAGCTCTGAATGAGACAGTGCGTCGAGCCTTATCAAAATGTGGCCTTTCACCCATTATTGAGCCTCCAGGATTGGACCGCGGAGATGGCAAGCGTCCAGATGGCCTGACTCTCTTTCCTTTCATGAGAGGCAGATGCATGGTATGGGATGCCATATGTTCCGACACGTTCTATCACACGAATTTGTCGGCATCTGCCACTGGAGCTGGAGCTGCTGCGAATGCGGCTGAAGCGAGGAAGTTAGCCAAGTACATCACTCTCGCTGACCGCTTTGTAGTCCAACCAGTGGCTGTTGAGACGTGTGGTGCGATGGGGGAGTCGACCAAGACCTTCTTGGAATCAGTTGGGAGGCGTCTCACAATGACAACAGGAGACAAGAGGGAGGCTGCGTGGCTGATGCAGAGAATTAGTCTCGACATCCAGCGAGGGAATGCTGCCTGTTTGCTAGAGGATGGAGATAGGACTTTTTTTATGAACTTTTTATTACCGTACTTGTTGTGTTCATCCTTTTGTAAAACTTTTTTTTCTATGATTAATATAAGATATCTACATTATATCTACTAAGATATCTAATTATGTTAATCATAGGTGTCCCTACAGAATCTAACACCATCCAAATTTTATAGCTGTCGAAATCGACCTCTATTTGTCATGGAATTGTAGATATCAGGGGTATTTCTTGAGATTTCTATGTAGAATTCACCGTTTTAGTGGATGTTAAGCTTTGTATGTGCCAATGCATTGGAATGAAGGAGTGCAATGAAATTTATGCACTCTTTGGAGAGAATATGCTGTTTTATGGAAGTAATAATCATATAGATTATTACACTGTGAAATATAAATTGTCTTCTTACGTAGAGATAAAGACATTGAGGCTTCAATGTTAATGCTGCTTCAAAGATATCGAGAAGCAAGTGATGCTAGCGATAAATTTTAACATGGCGCTGAAAATGTTGACTTCAAGATCTCATACATGTAATTTGCATCAAAATTTGCAATGCTAAAAGTTAGAGACTAAAAAATTACCTGTAAACAATATAAAAGCGTTCTTCGGCTAGTCATCGCACCAGAATCACTTGTACATGTTAGCCGGATATTTCATTTCTTCACATAACGAAATCACTGTTAATGTAAACACAGTTTAGCGACGGCAACCAGTTAAAAATGTATATGTTTTCACTGATTTTGACAGTAGAGGCAGTAAAGATTTCGTGATTGCTCTCAAACAGGAAGTGTCTCTAAATTCAAGAAAGAAAATAGTTAGAAAATGCGCGGCCATGTTTTGTGACCAACGTGTTGAATTGATCTCTTTTGAACCACCTTTTGAATTGATTTCTAATGCTAATAGGTGACATCGTTATGAAATTGCCAATTTAAATATGTCTATGAAAACATAAAAAACTCAATAATACCAGGGACATCTATGCTTAATATAAGATATCTAAGGGACGTTCAACTCCCATACCATGTACTGGACTGAAGGCCAGTGACTTCGATAAACTTGATTAATGACGGTAGTATGTATCTGGATAGACCCATAGAACCAGTGGTAAACAATTCACCTCCTTACTGTGAAATACATCAGAATCCAGCTGAATTGATTTCTGAACATACTAATTGATACGTCCGGCCTAGTCTTGCAGAGAAATTGTCGGAAGAATCTTTGCAATGTACATGTACAAATACAAGCATATTATCGATGGTCAATTTCAAATAAATTGTAACTTTCTATATTCATTGATTTTTCCATTGCCCTATCTAGAACCTCCTCCTGTATAATAATTTGGACCACTGGTGGACTTTGTTTGAGAATTCAAGAGCAATGAAGCAATATAACATGTGTGATTTATTTTCGGCCTTGTATTACTCAACTTTCATTAAACGAAAATTTATGGCTATTTTTATCACAGTGATGCACGAGTGTACGTTTTCATAGTCACCGACGAAATTTATGCGGATTTTGTAATCAACTTAAATCCTTATCAATGCTGTTCCTGAATTGCCCAATATGGTAGGACCTTACTTGTAAAATCGTGGAAAGTCACCAATCACCACCGCTTGGTTTGCTTTTCATTCAATATGATCTTCGCATTTATGTGAATCACTGACATCATAATCACATTTTATTTGTTCGTCGGAGTTTTGATTATAATTTGAAGGTCTCACGGGTGATGTTCTATAATCACGAGATGTCTAATAAGAGATAAAAATATATCAATCATAACCGTCATCAATCAAGTTTATCGAAGTCACTGGCCTCCAGTCCAGTACATGGTATGGGAGTTGAACGTCCCTTAGATATCTTACACTAATCATAGATGTCCCTGGTAATGCATAGATAAGTTAGTCATTGAATTGAAGAATATTTCTATGGATGGTCTAAGATGTACTGGTATTAGAAAGCTTTGATTATTAAGTTAATTTTACTTTAGCATGTCTAATAATTTTAGGGTAGAGCGAGACACAAAGCGAGATTTAATGAATGAAAAGCTGACTTTAGAAAAGGAACTCCACCAAAAGCAACAATGGCCCAATGCTTAGGCTCTATGTTCTGTTCTGAATAACATTTTCATCTGCAGTACTTAAGATGTGGAATGAGAGATTATCTTATAAACGGTCGACAGCGGTTTGCGCAAGGCAGGTATGAGCAAACGGAGACCGTTTGTTGCAAGCAAAAAGGGATTGAGGGAAAGATTTTCTACGAAAAAATGCATGTGAAGAGAAATTTGGAGGGAGGTGATATTTGCGAGCGAGAACACATTTCGAAGATTGCGGAATGACATGCGGTTGCAAGTCCATAGCAACGGATGAGCGAATGGAAGCTGAGAACTCCAGATAAGGAACATCAAGTATAAGAAGCTAGTTTATATAATGTTCTGGGAGCGGTCTGACTTTATCTTGTCGCACGTTTGTCTGGCCTGTTGCATTATATGGATGCGTGACCGCGACCTTATACGTAGACATGAATCGCATCCAGGCTTTTGAAATGATGTGCTATCGGCGTCTGCTAGGTGTACACTGGACCAACCATCGCACAAACCAGTCAGTACTATTTGAGCTAGGAACAGAAAGACAACTGCTAACAACGATCAGAAGGCATGAGTTGCAATACTTTGGCCATGTCATTAGATAACAGTAAAAGCAAGAACACTTTTCAGTGTGAACTCCGTGTTTTTATTTGGTCAAGCAGTCAATAATAAAATCAAAGTTACAGGAATTTTCGGCCTCTTGGCCCTTGTCAACTGTTGATGTTTGGACATACAGGAATTTTCGGCCTCTTGGCCATTGTCAACTGTTGATGTTTGGACATCAACAGTTGACAAGGGCCAAGAGGCCGAAAATTCCTGTAACTTTGATTTTATTATTGACTGCTTGACCAAATAAAAACACGGAGTTCACACTGAAAAGTGTTCTTGCTTTTGCTGTTATTAAATGAAACTCCCGAACCGACTGGTCGAATATGTACATGTCATCAGAGCCCAGAAGATTTCAACGCACGCATTGGAAGGCATAACGACTAGCGACTGGGCGGAATTATTTAACCACCAGGCGATATAATTGCCACCCAGAATACATATACGTGTTAAAATGACTATCAGTTAAACAAGCTCTAAATATACACATTCATCTTGTCCGTGACAACTCCTCGCGATATTTTTGTAGACAAATTCCGATAATCTCACGTCTACAGTACACACGTCGAATGTATTTGTTGAAATTACGATGTCGAAAAACCGATCATGAGAATTTAAATGGTTGATTACATTATTGGCATGTGACTGTGTTAATCTTTCATGTATCTAAGTTAAAGCTATCTATGTGAAGGAAATTGAGAAAGTTTTGAAGCATAAAAAGTTGACACACAGCAGGTATAATATCAACTGCTACGTATCTGCATGTAGCAAGCATAAATGGGGAACATTTCATTACATTGATCATTGGTGTGATAAGGACACATCAACTAGAATATGTCTCTAAAAACTACCATGAAGGGTATGTAGCAAACTGACCTAACGAATTTCATGTACCGCTCCAATTACTGATACTTCCACGATCAGTGCAGCAATTTGAACGGATCAGGTTATTCACTTGTTAATCAGTTGAATATTTTGGCTTGATTAATAATTTTATTGCAGAATTCTGATTGGTGAGTGATCCGTGAGCCGCAAGTGTCTGTCTCAGATGATCATGAAAAATCGCCATTTATGATGTTCATCAATTTATGACCGGCGGCTGTGATGTCCCGATTTTTATCACCATCGTCCTGTCGAGAAAGGTTGGCAGACCTGCATTAAGCCTGGTTTATACCGATACTTCCTCCGTTTTTTGTACGGAGACGTATCCAGGAATAATCAAACAAAATACGGACATGTCTCCGGGAGATTTTGTGTGAAAACTGAGACGTTTCCGTATTTTGACGGAAACATGAAACGGAGGCATGAAACGGACATGAAACGGAGGCTCGAAAATCAAGATACGCAGACATTTGTTTGATTGAATGTCTCCGTATCTCAGTCGACTGAAGTTTGATTGTGAACCAATAAGATTGAAGCTGAAGCGATGACATCACGTGACTTGTACAACTCAAGGCTAGCTGACTATGCTTTAGTTGAAATCGAACCTCCGTTTCATACGAATGATTAAATAAACTATAAACATGCATCCGTATTTTAGAGTCTCCGTATCCTACAAGAATTTGCGCAGACTTCTCAGGTTTCCGTAAAACAAATGTGTCTGCGCTTTCAGGAGCTATCTCCGTTCTCAATACGGAGGAAGTACAAACTTGCCCTTACGGAGGATGTACCGAATCCGCCATAGACCTGAGGAAGAAGCTAAAGGTAAATGCAATGTGAATGCTTGCACTAGGCTGCACATTCGGATACTAGAACTACACATTCGCCCTCCCACGCCTAGTTGTACATTTCATGACTTTTTCATTTATTCATATTTCATCCTACCGGTCACACATATTTTGCATGGCACTTTGATCTATCGTTTATTTAATTTCATTCTGCTGCTAATAGCAAGAAAGAAGTTCGAGGATCTACACATATCAGGAAATTCATGCATGTTCATTAAGTAAGCTGCTTTCACCGTAGAACCTTTACAGTAATTTTCAAGGAACAAGGTCACCAAAAACATTTATTGCATATTACATGCATGAAATAACTTGAACGATTGCGTGAGCTCTTTCGTGGTATTTCTCTTCAAACGCATAACGGTTGAAGCATAAATCATATATTAATAATAACATAATATAAATGCAATATAAAAAATAATAATAAATATATAGCGTTGTGTATATAACACCATAACATATTGTTCTGGTTATTTCATACATGTAATATGCAATAAATAGTTTTGGTGACCTTGTTCCTTCTGAAATATATTGGCAACCGTAATTGTTTCAAAATAGTCATCAAGGTATTAATTCTGATCAGAGGTCTACATGACAACGCCTCTGCAGCGGTCAATCGAAAACAATCAAATATGCGTATAAGAAACGTCTTTTAGTCCATAAAAATAAGTTGAAAATTTCTCTGACTGAAACAGAACATGACAGACAGTGAAGATTGCCTGCTGCTCTTGATGGCTTTGGAGGTCATAGAAATGATTGAAATATGTTTGAAATGCTTTACTGCCCGGAGATGTAGGGCATTTCACGCCCACAATTTCACACAGCCATTCTATGCCAGACAACCATGAACCGTCGTCTAGCTTGAGAATCTATTAATAAATGAATTGGTGAATGGACATTTCAAACCATTTTCAGATGGAAATCCGAATTTCAATACTATTTCTATTCTGAATATGGATATTTGTAAACTTTCAAGTTTTTCGACCAATACGAGCAGCCCAGCACGTTTTTCATGAGTTGTCTAACAAAGTCACCACCATTTGAAAGATGTCATAGGGGCACATTGGCCCACACAGAGCACGTTAAAGTGACTTCTGACAATGCTATGAATATCACTTCGGTTGCAAAAGAGAGTATCATTGAATTGCACCTTTTCCAGTTCATGTATCGAATCGCTAAATTCAATGTTAAGATTACTCAGATCAACAATAGTTCTTCAATTCAGGCATTCAATTGCTAATTTCTGCTGTCATGAATCTCATTTCAAGTATACAATTTCTCATTTCTATTGTTTAATTGTTGACGACAGAAACAAGTGAAGTCGCATATCTCAATTCATGAATAATATTCGCAATTCATTGATAGATAGATTGACAGACCGCATTGAATCGCATTGATTGACAGAGAATTGCTGCCTCATATGAGCGTAATGAAAACTATGTTGAGACAGCTAGACAGCTGGGCATCGCGTATGGAACTGCATATGCGATTGTTCGACGATACCGTGAGCATGAGACTGTTGATCGTCCTCGAGGTGGAGCTAGGAATGTTCGTTTGGACAATGAGATGGAGGACGCCATAGTGTCCATCACTGAAGAGCATCCTGAGTTCACTTTTGCGCAAATAAATGCTGAGTTGCGACTTCGCCTCCCAGAAAAGGTGAACATCTGCAACAATTTGGTTGCCAATGTGCCGTTTCACAACGTTGCCTCAGACGCTATCCTTCAGGCAGGTCACTCCTACCGGTTCCAGCCGGCATATTCGCCGTTTTTGAATATTTGTGAAGGTGCATTCAGCATATGGAAAGCGGAGTTCAAGAAACTGATGGTGGAGACAAGGCACTACCTGCTACAGCAGACCCATCAACAAAGAATAGCCACTATGATGCAGTTGGCAGAACAATCCATCAGTTCGGTTACGTACGTGAAAGTTCGTCGACTTTATCAGCATATGTTGACTCTTCTTCCATCTTGCATAGCAGGTGATGACATCAACCATGAATAAATTAATAATGCACATCGTTTTTATAAATGTATGAATATTTGGATTATTTTTTGCTGTTTTGTGCGAGATAGAAATAAGGATGAAAGATAGATGGATGCAGGATATGAGAGGTGCATGCACATGTGCAGGTATATATGAATAAAAAGATGTCCGTTGAATCTAAGCAGCATGTTTGATTGAAAAACTAAATGAGCTTAATGAAATTTATTGAGCTCAAATGTAAAGAAAGCATTTTCGACAACAGCAAGGTATTTCCTAAAAACTAAAAGTATCAGCATCTGTATGTCAGCAAATAATGCACCGCAGCAACTGGGATACAGTCAATTTTCTTTCAGAAAGAACAAGCATATACATTTGAGTTTAGTTTATTTATTATCGTTTTGATAATTCTATAATTGAATTGAGGTAAATCTGCGAAGTAATCTTACATCTCAGTTCATTAATGAATAATCTCAAATCAAACCACAGTTTTATCTTTGATTTGAGATAATTAACGATTGAATGTCGCATTCTCATACTTGAAATGGAAAAAGTGTATTATCCCTTTATCTGCAAATTTTGATAGATTAAAATGAAAGAAGATTTCTGCGTCTCTCCGCTAACAGTAATCGGGAATCTTATGTACGTATATTCATAGACTTCATTAGAATAACATAAAATTCCGCGGGCAGAAATATCAGACAGCCTCGTCTATGTCTGATATTTCTTTGGTGCAATGATACCATATGCAGCGGTTTTCCATTGTTATGGGACCGCAAGCAAGGCAGTTTAAATTCAAATCATCTAAACAAAGCTTATGCAAATTTGAAATGCAACTCCATCTGATTAAAACAGATTAGTGAGATGATGAATAAGTTAACAGTGTGCATCAAACATGTATGTATCCTACATTGCTTGATCAAATAAGAAATTATTCTACCTCTTTTAAATAATTTAATATTCAATTCCGAAACCAGGAAAATCAGTCTTGGAAACTGCAACGAAAATGGGAAGTGATGCTGCGATTTTGAGGGAGAATCACCTCAAGATTCAAATTGATATCTTTCTCATGGCCGAGAGACAGGAATTACTAGACGTTGTCCAAATTAATTTCATTTCCTGTAAAGATGATGCAACCACAATATCAATTCTGGATCTCCTGAGTAATTAATGAAGCAATTTAACGGTAATTGCGCTTTCTCTTATCAAATTTTCAACATGGACTCTAAGTTGCTGATTGGCACATTGACTGCCGCTGCGTGTTCGAATTCAATTTGTAAGTCCAGAAGATGAACACCTAATTCTTCCACGATTTCTCTTTAGAAATCACAGTAAGTGCTTTAAATGGTCTACGCGTACAGTCAAAAGTGTTTACTTGGCGCATTGATTGATTGCTGACTGATTTCAGATGTTCTGTATACTCTTTTTGCGAATGGGAAGGCAAATGTTGCTAGCATAGCGATATTTATTTTCGAAAGGACTGTAATAGTTTGTAGAATTGAAACTATCAGGTATGACCGCACAGAAGCACTATTGGATAACGAGTTGTAAGTCACTAACCATATGTTGAGCACACTAACCAAGACCGTAACGAAGACTGCCTCAATAGTTCTTCTAGGCGTGCCCAATGGGTTTGTGATGCTCTTAATGATTCGCTAGCAGTAACAGTGCTTCTGTGCAATCGCCCGCGATCATTCTATGGATGTTCCAGTTCAACTGACTACACTAGGTGACATTCCACTCAATTGCGCGTAATTCACGCGTAACTACGCGTAATTACACATGACCCTAAACATCCGTGGCTATGCGTGACATTGCTGCGACATCTGTCGGCATTCCTGTTATATAGACTTTGCGTCTCATGTCACTGCATGTATCAGAGGCTAAACAATGTGACAGGACCTAAATTTCATGCTCAGGGAAGACAGAACATGCTTAGCCGTTCATCCGTGGTTCAAGCGGCAACACAGACAACCGTAGACGACGCGCAAACTATAAACGCTCGCCCGCGCGTATTCATAAACATTCACTATGTTTTAACAGCATCAGATCAATTGATTTCTGACTCTTATTGCAGCTCGTAGAAGAATAGAATGTCTTTAACCACGGATGTTTGGGGTGATCCGTAATTACGCGTGAATTACCAATCTTAGCCTGCTGCTAGATCTTAAGAGAAGAAAATCTAAAATAAGCAGCAGTTGTAGTTTCTTGCTTTAAGGTGGAGTATTGTAGAGAAAACTATTTTATCACTGTAGCTATTATTGGTAACCAGGTAACCATGAAACCTTTAGTTCACTGAGGCGCGGTAATCAATAGCATTGAATTTCCACAGCGTGTGCATATCCGGTCCAGTCTTTTTACATCAAAGAGCGCTGAATTTTTATACGAGTATCAAACTGTCTAATGCTCATAAAATTCAACATAATTTGACATCAAAAGAATCTACTAAAAGTAAATAGTTGCACTCTGCTAAGGATAGTTTATATTATATCAACCTTATTGCACAAATGATCATTGTCACAGTGAATTTGCATAAGCAAGACGGCATCATCAGCACCATGAAAACGGATCAAAAAACGATTCAGAGACTTGTCACAGCTTTTGTCATTCAACTTTATTTGTACTGAGAAAAGTATAACTAAAATTTTGTTCTGCATGTGAATTTTGCATACAGTTTACCACGAAGAAAGATCACAAAATTGAAAAAGTTGTACACAACCATCTTAAGTGCTTATTAATTAGATTCGAAGTCGACCAGATGCATTTGATGAAAGTGATGCGCAGTAGATACGCATGACATCAGATAAAACGAATTTTTCCAAAAGCATACTATGGATGTCATATTTTTGATTACGAGACTACTCTTCACACATCGGGGCATGCTATCACGATGGCTGTCGGAAAAAGTCGGGAGGCCTCTCAACATTGTGGACTTTTACTATATTGCGAGACTGTCCGACTACTGTTAGGTTATTGATGTCCATCATTGTGATCCGATGTGACTACCTGGGTCATAACAGAATTTGTGTTTGCTGTAAATCCACAATCCACGCAAGAACTTCTCTTATCTACAATCATAAATTTTGTTCGCTGTAGATAATATGAATACTAGCTTTGAATTTGGATGGTGAAAGTTAATGGGATCACGTGGGGTGCCTTCGGCCGCTTGTTTCATGTATAAGCCTGACCTCATGATTATTGGGTTACTGAAAACGAATTTTAAAATATGCCGTATGATAAATTCAGATGAAGTAACAGCGTAAATATTGATTTGTGACAAATAAAGTCTGAAGAGCGTTGACAAATTTAACAAAAGTCATTAAAATGTGAATTGAAACTGTCAGTGCTGACAAACTACTGTTTACTGAGTAATCGTAAGCCTTTGCTTAGAATTGACACAAAGCAAATGAAATTATAGGAGAGATAATTGGAAAGACAAAATCTTCGTTGACTTCCGACATGATATAAATTGGTATTTATTGGAATGTCTGGGCCTATATATCAATGCCATCTAAATAAAGTGTCTGATAATTATCATCCAAATCAAATTCATTCTTCAACGCAAGTAATATTTCTCGTGAAAGAACAGTCAAACAGAATTCTCTAGTGGTCTCAAGACAGCTTTGGAGGAACAAAGTTGCACTCGAAACGCTCACATGACATTGTGAACCGCTTGACTGCTACACACGAACTGCACGTCTGCCGGATCAGATCATTCGTTTTTCATAAATAAGTTGGATTGAATATTACAATGTATTTCAAATGCATAAACTGTGACATATAGGCTATGACCACGACGTCAATAGAGCTATTGACTGCAGACTTACGTCGAAGAGGTGTTTCCTCAATACGATTTGTATACTGATTGTATATTGATTATTTACTTCCTTCTTACCAAATCCAATCTGTTGAACCATTATAACCATTTTTGTCCGTAAGGTCATTATTTTCAGAAGTCAAACACATCTTTAAATTGATGAGAAGAAAGTGGGGTAGGCCTATAGGCCTAGGCCTATAATAAAGATTTTACCCTAGGTCAAAATATTAATCTCATAGAGAGAAATGATTATCATTTTTGAACTCAGCACATCCGAAATTAACAGTTATAATGTAATAAAGATGCGTCCAATAAGCAAATAGTAAAAATTGCTGTAAAAAATTAATTCATTTTTTGCCTATTGATAGTTTTCATATCCACTTATAGTTACTAATTCACAAAAATTGAATGAATACAGTAAAAATCATAGGAAAATGTGTTTTAGCGATATCTGTTATATAAAATGAAATTTCCTTGCGCAATCATGGTTTTTTATTTAGTGCACTTTGGTCCACATGCAGTGCACATTGGTCCCCGCAATAGGGGACCAATGTGCAGGGTCGCTACATGTTACAAAACATGTCTTGTGCAAAAACTAGATATGCTAGAGTTACATTTCAAAAAATATTCTATTTGTGAAGATATCTTTCACATCTGTGTAAAATTTTAAATTCTGATTTGCTATAATTCGTCAAAAAATGAGAATGATTGAAAAAATGCACTTTGGTCCCCAGTCTCCCCTACTCTTTCAATATTCCGGTCAATTTTCCCATCCCGGCTACTTAACAAGGTCAAACTACTTGATCCGACCCATGTTCAGAAAAAATGCAGACACAAAATCAAGCCAGTTTGCCGGTCAATTTATTCCGTCATTGCGTTTGGTAGAGTCAGTACTCTTCCCAATGGAAGTCTGTGCTCTTCCCTCGCCTATGTGGCCGGGCTGTACTGTTATCTCCCCTCTCTATGTATGCATGGCACAGTTAACATATTCACCGATGGACACTGGGTAGCCCAAGGCGATACAATTGTTGTTCTTTAAGCTTTGATCTCAGGCTGTGCAGAGTCACATGATGCATAATTGCCAAAATTCTATTGTGATGAGCGTCAATTAGTTCCCTGTCCGGATTAATGAATCAGAATACGTAACTATCGGCTCCCAATTTTGATTGCCGGCTCCGGAGCGTGCATTGGGTATTAGCAGATGTAATTAATGCTTCGCAATTCTGTTCCCATCTTTTCTAGTCAGGATGGCGAGGTTTCCGGATTATCCGAGTCCAGACTGACGAGATTTCACTGTAATTGTTCTTTTCAATCAATTTATTTAACTTGAATTATTGGGCAATCAATTATCTAACATTTAATTATTTTTATAATCTCAACAGAGATTTTCCTATGAGCTAACGACGATGTACATCTGCAGTGGATAATTGACTGAACAATCCTAGGCAGCAGGTAAACAGGCATTGAGCAACTTGCAGGTAATGACCTTGAATTTAGTTTTGATTTTCCCGAGTGAATTTTCCGCAATTGCGTGTGGAATGACTACTATAGTCCGGCAGCCACACCGACTTTCTGCGGGGAACGAGACTTTGTGGGGAACTTGACAACTGATGTGTGGTGGTGAGGGTTTGATCCTGCCAATTGACAGAGTCGCGTAAGTGGCTCGTAGCTCAGTTGGTTAGAGCGCAGGTCTAGTTAACCTAGGTCGTAAGTTCGAATCCTACCAGCCGCACATCTTTTGCATGGCAATTTGATCTATCGTTTACTTAATTTCATTGTTGTTAATGGAATGGTGTGCACCCTATGCCAACCACGAATCTGCGCGTCTGCCGAGTTCTACCTGGTTCCTCTTTTAGTCTGACAGGATCAAAGAAAAACATGTGTAAATTCAAGATGAAGCAGACTGAATATCTTGGTTAAAATGCAATGTTCTATGCTTTCTCTGATTAGTTGTGTGCTTTTCTATGATCGTGTCCGACAACAACAGGAACCGGGTAGAACTCGGCAGACGTGGAGATTCGCAGTAGCCAATGGGTGTACATCATTCTGTGAAGTCTCATTTCCGGCCTCGTTCCCTGCAGAAACTTCTGACTGCGGACTACCAGAATGAGCACGCATGTCGCGCCGTGTTACCGAAGGCAAATAATATTGGCGATCGTGGGATTAGTGGATTCTTGAGAACATAAATCAAAAAATGCTCCAGACACTACAATTCTCAGTACGAGCTTCTAGATGATCGAGTGTGCACGCCGTGAGAGGGAAATTTGAAACGGAATGACCATCTTTTTTTCGGAATCAGTTTCTACCAGCGCCTGTTGTGTGTCACTTCGTACCAGAAGGGTTCAGTGCCGTCGAAAAAGATGAGTATCTGAAATCCCCAAAGGACTATTAATTTTCACCTCTCAAAGATAGACTATTGTTGAATGTCAGGTTTGAACCTTTTGACAACTACTGCATTACTATGCAGAATCAAATATCGAAAGGAACATGTCCGGATTCTGGTCATTATTGGCCAGCGCAGCAGCAATGAAGAGGCATAGGAAAATTCATCGCATTCATTATATCATGGATTTTACGGGCGGAAATATCAGACATTCTCGGCTGCCAACGCAGCCTCGCCTATGTCTGATATTACTGCCCTAAAAATCCATGATATAATGCTACATTGTTAACCACTGGAAGCCGTCATCATTGAGATGTCGTTGTCATGACAACACATTAAAGGACGCATCTTACTTCAATGGTCATGTCCGTTCTATTCCTTCATTATTACAGAATGTCAGTTTTCCATGGTCACATCGATTTGGGAACTCGAAAAAGGCCTCAGCTCGGTTCAGAGGCAGTATGCGGTTTTACAAAAGAAGTCACTTGTCACAAAAACTGTTTGAATAGCAGAAACTGAATTCAAGCTGTGTACCATTTGCACGATATTTTATGAGGATTATAATTCTGCGTCACATAAGTATCTGCTCTTATTTGACGATATCAAACGATTCTAGAATGCGACACATTGGAATATTTTGTTATTCAAGTTTAAACGATGCTTTGAGAGATGCGAAAAGATGAATCATCTTGTTAATGAAACTTGACTCTGTCTACAGAATATTTTCCGGAAAGAATGTTGCCATTCTCATTCTCTTCTCTATTCTCACGTCGCCTCGACCTGTCAAGGCTACCTCACACAACACAGAGGTGAAACCTTATGTCCTTCCTCAAGTCCCAATCCACATATTCAATTCACCTCATTCAATTACTAACTCGCGGACACGCAAACTGAGACAAAGTAGTCATTTCCTAGCTTGATATAGTTAATTCTGAGAGGTTCAAAAATGCTCAGCCAGTCTGTAGGGACTTAGAATTTCGATAAGTTGCGTGCTCGTCAACTTTTCTTTTGAATTTGTGAATTGAAATTAGTACTTATAACATAAAAATTGAAGATACGGATGGCAAGTATAAATAGTAAAACTACGACGTAAGAAACTGCTACAGCATACGATATATACATGCATGATGAACGTAGGCAGTAGGTCATTTTTCAAGCAAGTTTCGCATCAATCAATATCGTAGTGTGACTTAGCAATTTTGATCATTTTCTATATTTTAGCAAATCGATTGGATTTTGTCTTCACTGCTGGATGAAGGCCTCCACATGAACTTTCAAGGTTGCCCTCCTTTGGGCCACGCTTATCCACTTGACTTCTTCCACTGTCCTGATGTCGTCCATCCAGCGAGTTTTCTGTCTTCTCCTCCGTCTCCCTCCGTCCTGCGGTGCCATTCCGTCACCCCTTGCGTCCAACGTCCAGCACGTCTTTGACGCTGGTTTTTTCTCTTATCCAGGTGTTCCTTATCTTGTCTCTTCTCGAAATGTCTGACATTGCTCTCTCCATGGCTCGCTGTGTTGTACTCAGTTTCGTTCGTTGTTTCTTTGTAGTTTTCCAAGTCTTGTTACCATAGATCAATGTCGGGAGAATGCATTGGTTGAAAGCTTTTCTTTTTAGGCACAATTGGAGGTCGCTTTAAAAAATTTCACCGCCTCTTCCGAATGCTTGCCATGACAGAGCACATCTTCGTGTAATTTCCGCGTCCATTCCCTCCATCATGCTTATGGCATGACCTAAGTACACTATCGTCCTACCTCTTCCAATTCAGCACCGTTTATTTTGATAATTTTGTTTTTGCAAACTCGCTTCTCATAACCGTGGTCCTTTCGGCATTTAACTTCATTCCGCTTAAGCTGCTTGCGTCTGCCAATTTCACTTATAATTTTTTCCAGATCTTCCATTTTGCTGGCGAATACCACGATGCTGTCTGTAAACTTAAGGTGACTCAGACACCTGCCGCCGATTGTCATGCCCTTTTTGTCTCAATCTAGCTTCATGAATGTCTCTTCCAAAAGGCTGTAAATAATTTAAGTGATATTGGGTCACCTTACCTCACTCTTCCTTCAATATTAAAAGGCTTGCTTTCGTCTTCGATTGTCACAACTGCTCTGGCTTCCTTGTACAGTCTTCTTAATATGTGAATGCATTGCATGTCAACTCCTTGGCATTGTCAAACTCTTGGCGTTAAAATATATCAAATAAGGTAACTTACATTCAGATTTAAAGACAAATAAATTAAGGACAACGGGAAATGAAGACATTTCAAAGCTTCAGTGCAATCTAAATTTCATGGTTAAAATTACATTATAGACAGTGAGATATCTAAGTGATGAACTTGAACTTAACAAAACCAGACGTAGAAAAGGAACTGGAAATTGATGAAGAGCAAAGAAAGAAAAAAGATGGAGAGACATAACTAGAGAAGCACGAGACGGTGAGACAGTCTTTAATCTTGCTTATTTAACATTGCCTCGCCGTCTCGTGGTTCTTCAGTTTTGTCTTTCCACATTTTTTCTGATTTTTCATCAATTTTTTGCAGCTATCAATTTTTAGCCGATGACAGAATGCTGTTCAATCATCCTTCTTGGTCGTGGAATCAAATGCATTCAAGATCTCTCTTCTTCAAGTAGTTGATTAGGAACTGGAATAATTTAGGCACTTTCCGCATTAAGACAATTAATTCATTGTGTCCGACATCCTGGGACAGAGACAAGTTTAGGTCCATGGAGAAAATATTGATTAAATCCCCAATGTGCATAGTGTTTCAATTTCATTATATGAACTCGAGTTGAAACCCAGGACCACATGTGAGATATGCAAATTTCTACATTTTAGAGAAATTTACATGGAATTGACTGATCATGATAGCAATGCAAAAGGAAGATTAGCATTTTGCAAATCTTCCGTGTCATGATAGCCTTGGAGAGGTAATGTTTTGAAGAATTGAGTCCCATTTGCAATTTTGTACACGAAAAATGCCACAAATAATGATGAGCGCATTATATTGATCGCGAGGGCTTTCGTCCGGTTCTCGTCTGGCGATGAATGTAAAAAATCCTGTTGCTTACACAGATCAGGGGTCAGGTACTTAATTACAAGGGCTTCTAAAATGCGTTGTTTAAAACTAAACCAACTATGCTGCTGGACGGATGAAAAGTACATACTTGCAAATGTCTAGTAACAGCACTGGACGGAATGCAAGTGGAGCATGATGGACATCTTCTCTGACCGAAAAATCAACAAGGAACATGTTCAACCACTCCTTCAACCACTCTCATCTGCAAACTCCTTCCAGTTCTCCCCACGTACATTAGAGGTGAAGAGCTCTGGAAGTCTGTCCTTTAGAGAGCCGAACTGAACACGACGAGTTGAAAATGACGCACGAACTTTCATGAACAAAAAGTCACTTAACGCCACTTTAAAGACTCGTACAAATTGAGTGGCAGCTCGGTCACCAATAAAAGGCAAAGTCAAAAAACACAGTCTTCCTTTCATGACCAAATACAGGAAGATCAGGCGAGCGAGGTGGACGAAAATACTTTGTTAGAAAAGAAGGAGGATAGCCGCTGCCCATCAGAACTTGTAGCAGATCGAGATCTTGATCAATTTTATCCGGTGTACAAATCTGATGTGCTCTCATGCTGAGAGACCTGACAAGACTGATTTTATAGCTGATGGGAACAATACTGTAGAAATGAGTGTATAAACCACTCCATAATGACTTTCTGTAAACTGAAGTTGACACAGATTCATCAGTCATTCGACACACATTGACGTCTAGAAAAGCCAGACAATCATTTAACTCTGTCTCAGTTGTAAATTTGAGATTCTCATGTCAACTGTTGAATCTCGACAGAACATCACAAAAGTTTACTTTACAGGCATCATATAAAAGGAAGATGTCATCAACATAACAAACATACTTCACAAAATTGTCATCAATGACAGTCTTCTGCATATATTCAATAAATCCCATAAAAACATTGGCCATCAAAGGACCCAAATAGCTGCCCATGCCTACACCATCAACTTGGCGGCAATATTTGCCATCAAAAAGGAACTGAATGGTAAAATCTGAGGTACAAAGATGAAGAAGATCTCTGAGTAGATCGAGAGGAAGAACACACAAAAGATTTTGATCAGAAAACGTATTGATAATAATGTCAATAGTTTCTGATAACGGGACATTAGTGAATAAAGACGTAACATCAAATGAGCACATCTTCAAATCCTTGATGTTGCAGTCACGAAGGAAATTCAAAAGCTCAAACTGTCTTTAAGAGAAAAGTCACCAAAGAAGTCACAGACAGGGTGAAGAACTTTGTCTTGAACGACTTTTGTAATCAACATACTTGCTTAGTCTGTTGGATTGATAGCTTGCGTGGCGTGTAGAAAGGCCTGTGATCAAATCTGACCTGCACCAAGCAATTTTTTGGAATTTTTCTTTTTATCCAATTTGCGTCAATCATGGCTACTCCGAAACGCCTGACAAGATCTGGCATTACGTCAGCTGCGGCCTCGTGTGGCTTGGAGGACATAAAAAGGCTAATTGCAGAATAATCTAGAGACTCTGTTATTTCGATTATTCGAAAAGATCTTATCGAAGTTGTACTGTCATCTTTCAGCGGCCGTATTGAGGCAATTGAGGAAGGCTTGAAAACAATTCATGTAAATTTTCAGAATTTTAAATCCGAGGTGGATGTGCTAAAAGTAAGCTTAGAGCCCCTCAAGATGGAGATGATTGAGCATTGCATATCAGAGTTTCAGAACAGAATGGCCAATGCTAACAATACTGTTATTCAGGGTGTATCGGAGAGGAATGATGGTTCGCTTGAAGAACGCAAGAGCTTCGATGAATCTGTGGCGCATAACATTTTCAGAGAAATTGGTGTTGCTGATGTTGGCATCTCTCAATGCCACAGAATCGGAAGAAAAATGACCAATGGACCTCGAATTCTTAAGTTGCTAATAAATGACTCCGAGAAAAAAGGTGAGATACTTCGAAGCATTTAAAGAACACGCAAACCTACAACAGAGTGTTCATTAGACCTGATCGAACTCCAATGCAGCAAGAGTATTTGAGAGATGAGTTGAAAGACCCAAGACAGAAAGGCGAAGACAGCGTTTAGTCCGGCCGCCAGAGCGAGTTTCTGCACGGAACGAGGCCGAAAATGCGACTTTCACAGCCTATGTCTATACGAATCTGTAAGTCTGCCGAGTTCTAGTGAGTTCCTCTTCTTGTCAGATAGAATCAAAGAAAAACACATGTAAATCCAATGGGACGTAGATTGCAGTTTTTGGCTAAAATTAAATTTTCTATGTTTTCTCTGATTAAACGAAAAGTACTTAGCCTAGAGTCATAATTTTTGACATGCAATGTCTTCAGGTCATTTCCTATGATGTGATGTGTTATTATCATGCATCTGATCGGCAATGTATGTGAGAATGCGGTTCAATGTGCATGAAGTGGGCCAACATGTTCGCGCTTGCCGACATTAAGAGGCTCGTGAAATCTAAATTTGTTTAGCTTTATAGACAAGGGTGCATGGACATCATAGGAAATTACCTGAAGACTATCCATGCCAAAAATTATGACTCTAGGCTACGTACTTTTCCTTTAATCAGAGAAAACACAGAAAATTTCATTTTGACCAAAAGCTGCAATCTGCGTCACATTGGATTTACATGTGTTTTTCTTTGATCTTGTCTGACAAGAAGAGGAACTCACTAGAACTCGGCAGACGTGCCGATTCGTAGTAGGCATAGGGTGTACATCATTCTGTGAAAGTCTCATTTTCGGCCTCGTTCCGTGCAGAAACTCGTTCTGGCTGCCGGACTAGTTGTTTGTATTTGGGTGCGTGAGCGATGTAGATCATCTAGATCTGCTATCTTGGACAACTCCTGTTCCTGTATTAAGTGTCTGGTTTATTGATTTATACGTTGGTCGTCGACACTTCAAAATTTTGCAGGCAATGTCTACGTACCACCTGGTCTGTGCAGCATGAACATGTAGAAATATCAGACTTCCTGACTGGTATTTTCGATGACAAGCTGAATGTAGATGCAAATGCAAACCTGATTGTGGGAGGGGACTTTAATGACTTCCCTGCTTCATTTCTATCCGAACAATTTGATTTAACTAACAGAGTTAATTCGCCAACCCATCTGAATTCTGTGTTGGAGAAAATTTGGATAGAAGAGGTGTTGTGTCACTTTTATGAAGATTCTGCCGTCATTGGACCTCCGACTACAATACTATTTTGTTGTGTCCATTAAAAGTGCCTTTACTGACAAATGAAAGCTGTTTGCTACCGGTATGGGATTTTCAAGCTTCTTTTTTTGTCCGATTTTTGTAGGCTGTTGGATGAAATGGACTTTGATTATCTTGACGATTGTAAGACTATTGACGAAATGGTTAATGTATTTTACAATCAACTTAATTTCTGTGCATCGGCTGTTCCGTGTGAGTTTGTTAAATTATCTGGTCGCGAGGAACCATGGATAACACCTGTTCTCAAATTGCTGATTAACAAAGGATGGCAAGCATTTAAAAACAAGGACTGGCAGCAATACAACCATTAAAAGTCAAAAGTTAAAAATGAAATGCTGAAAGCAAAGCAGATGTAGACTGAAAAGCAATGTCAATCAACGAAGATGCTTTGGAACGTTGTTGATGAAATTAAAGGGAAGCGCACCAAAACTCTATTTGATTCCTTGGTTACACGCTACTCTACGGTCGACAACCTTGTACATGGCTTTACAGAAGAATTCATCAATAATTTCAATTTTGATGATGATGCCAGATTAAGCTAAAATTATGCTTATTATTAAGCATAACCCAAAGAAATCCATTGGACAAGACATGATTCCGACAAAACTGTTAATTGCTGATGCTGAATGTTTAAGCGAGCCCTTGAGCGTGATTTTTAATCGGTCTATTAAAGAGAAAATATTCCCGCATTTATTTAAGTTTGCTCATGTTATTCCTGTGCTCAAGAAACCTAATCCCACGTTCAAGATTCCTCCTTATCTCCATTCTACCTGTTATTGCTAAAGTTCTTGAGGGTTTGGTTTTGGACAAAGTCTTACACGAACTGATAAATTGTTACAGCCCTACCCAACATGCCTACAGACCTCTTGGTTCCTCCGTAAGTGCTCTAGTGAGCATTCACGATGAAATTACCAGGCATCTGGATGACAACGAAGCTAAAACGGTTCGTGTTTTACGCTTCGATCTGTCGAAGGCATTTGATACGTAACAAGTGAATAGAACTCTTGTAAATTTGAACATCAAATGTCTGAATTATGGTTTTTGGAGTGGTTGCGCTCTTATCTATTTGAGCGACGATTTCGAGTTAAGGCGATGCATTCATGAGGTAGAATTGTGGATGCACCATCGGGTGTGCCTCAAGGATCCGTTTTGGGCCCTTTTATCTTTGCAGCGTACATGGGATCAATTACGTTCACAGCATATGACTGCACTGCTCATTCAGACGTTATACTTATTGAAGCTGTAAATGATGGCAACATCATTCCTTTCAGCTATAGCAAACTTCAATTTCACAAAGCTGGACTGCGACTTGATCACAATGAAGTGTAAAGAAATGAGAATTCAGCGCTCACATTCTTTCACTATAACCGATGATAGGGCTTTCACCGCAGTTGATTCTGTAAAAATCCGTGGTGTCATTTTTTATGATCATGTTCCCTCATGTTTAATAGAAAAATTTGAGTACTTTCAGAGAAGGGCTCATAAATTGATTTGCGGCAAAGGATGCCCTTGCGTGTGTTTTCCACCAATTGCAGAGCGTCTTAGAGAAGCCGGACTGAATTTTCTCAAATGTTGTGAAAATAACTCACATCCCCTGAAACGTTTCTTACCTCGTCGTATTCCTCGAACTCGCCAATTTTGTATTCCTGTGTGCACTACTACGAGGCGTTTTAATTCATTTTTTCCTTGGTTCTGCCAACAATTAGATGAGTGGTATTAGTGCTACTTACTTTGCTTGTACTTTTTCGATTTTTATTTATTTGAAATTTACACATCTTTACTCTACTCTATACTAAAATCGCACATATTCAGTTTCTGCAGATGAGGAAATTACCCAATTCAGCGATCTTTTATCGAGAACTGATGCTAAAAGCAATAAGATTCTGAACATTTTCAATCATTGCTGATCAGATGTAGAAACGTGCAAATTAAACTATTAGAAATCTGGTGCCATAGCTTGCTTGGTTTAAAAGGCATTCAAAAATTCGCCAGAGGGAGGGAAGACGTTCCCAACCCCCACTGAGGCGAGGGCTAAATCAACTTAAGATGCTCGTGTCATTGTGAGAAGACAGCAGCGCAAGGATGAAGCCATACGAATCCGACTTTTCTTATTGTTGTTAGTGGGACCCAAAATTGACAATAGCTGTTTGTTGGTGGTAATTCAGCCGATCTCAAGACGAATCAAATGCTGAAACCTGCCACCTGTCGCAAGGCGGTGAATTCTAATGTATTTTATCAAAATGACTTTCAGAGTCAACCACTTGAAGCTGCTATCCTTCTGACACTGCTGGTATAACAACGCATGTCCACGTAGTAGCATTGCTTTAACGTGCATGTCCGTCCTACCCCCATGCGTGTAATTTGACATTAAATCCGAGCTTGCACTCAAAAACGTAAGGAATATGCGCACAAATGGAAATTTGCCTCTGTCATATTTTCTATGTATGAATTGGCACAAACAACACGATCAAAAGATATAACGCTAGGTTGGTTCGTTACTTTTTGCGTAAAAAATATCTTTTCCATAAGTGAATTTAGATCTCGGATGCGGCATTGCTACTCAGATAATGGAATATGTACATTGTCATCTTATGCATGAAGTTCGTGTGCGCTTCTTCACTTTAACATTGCATTGTGTTCTCTAAACAACAGTCTGACGGAAAGAAAGCAGTCACACGAGCCTCACTACAGTTTTATACTGTATTTGAAAAAGTAAATTAATGAACGTCTATTTTGAGACAAAAAGTTGGCACCAGACAATCTTTGATACAAAAGAAGATTGAATGAGGATGTCTATCGAGCTATTCGCTCATGCATGGAATGAAGAGGAAGAAAGGAATGTCATTCTTCACCTCTTCTGTCAATATAGTTGGTGAAAATGGGCCTACACATCGCGAAGGTCAAATGTACACTAGTAGCACCTAAAGGATCACCGACAGTTCTAAAAATTGCCCTTATGGCCGAAATATAATCAGTTCCACGTCATAGATCGTCCGGCGGAAATCTAGAAGGTAGGGTCCCTGTACTTTATTGGAAGTCGATTTTCCCCAGGCAAAAGACCAATCTACCAAAGATATAAATGATCGAAGCTCAACTTCGTCGTCAGGCGCCATTTGAAGTAAAGCAATTAATTGCAAGCAGTTCCTGACGACGAAGTTGCGCTTCGATACGTTGCGAATACATGGCATTCATATTTTTGCAGATTGGTCTTTTACCTGGTGAAATCTGTCAGAAAAGGCGTCTCCCTGTACATGCTTTCGACGCCATTTCTTTTATTAGAAGTGTTATCTAGAATTAAATACAAACTATGAAAAGTACCGGGAATGTAGTTCTAGCAATGCTTAACAATTAGAAACAGATTTGAAGACCTACAGCATCTTTTAATTTTCCTACACTTACATGCGATTTTCATCTTAATTAACCCGTACCTATCATAATGTCAAATGGGAAGCTTGAAACTGCATCAAAGAAGAATAAAGAAATACATACTTCCTGCGAGCAACACAAAAGGATAATGACGAAGAATTAAAATACTTGAAACATCAAGAAATGCATCGGTTATTTTATGATGAAGTCGACATTTAGCAAATATTCCTCTATTAAAAGATGTTCTCTTATAGTTCGGCTAATTACATTGTACTGTATATGCTTAAATCCTTTTCTGTCTCAGTATTTGCTGAGAACGTTGGCACGTCTGCATAGTTCCGTTGGATCAAATTGTTTTCTAAAATTGTTGAGCATTAAATATTCAATAATATTAAATTATTATTTAATTATAATTATAATATCATTAATAAGTATCAACTATTTTCTTAAACTGAACAGACACAGATACCAGTCTGAAAAAAGTTAGGAAGTGCCTTAAAGTGCCCCGAAAATGTGGTACTTTGAACCGACTGTAGGGTGCCACCAGACTTTTCAAAAACGAAGTGATTTTCCTTCGTTTGTTAGACATGTTTAAAGATGAAGTTTGAAGCATGTTTTTGTCCTTTGTTGAAAACAACACTACCAACTCTGGTGGTGAGCCTGTTGAGCTCGTATCATTTAAAACCACGTCCTCGACTTTGTTGATCCTTTAACAAGAAATGGAAGTCACTTTGATAACTGCGGGGACAAGGAATCGAACATGTTTCATACTACTTGCATATTGGGTAAATGTCAATGGGAGAAACAAATGAAAAATTTGCAAATTTTTTGCTTTTTTGTATTGCAGGAACGTTATCTCCGCAAAAAATGAATCCTTTCATATAAAAATTTTCACTGCATACATATAGTTTCTTGAGTCGATACTTGAGGCCTTTATATTTACTCTATGAGGTGGCTGGCAAATTTCACCTGGGCTGCAGAATGGAAAAACATACTACTGCAATTTTTCTTTCGCTAATATGCAAAATTCTACTAAATGCAATTTTACTAATTTAATTTTACTAATATGCAAATTTACTTCTGTACATGAAAAATATTTTTCCATTGAAAGATAAGAAAATGATGAAGTACTACATTAATAATTTTTGCAATTTCCTAAGTTTGATTGTGACTCTAATGAGTCGTCCGCATTTCAACGTTTTTCAGATAAGGCCAATGGCTCATGCTGCTCCAGTCTGCGGATTCATGATACACCAGGCCCATCAGAATCTTAGGTTCGAGAATTATTTGATTTTAGGTAGAATCAACGTGAAAGTCGGCACAATGTTGCGCGCATTCAGCTGCATACATGAAGGAGTAAAGATTCGTAAAGCTTGAGAATTGGTTAACATGTCCTAATAATAGATTTGCCTGATAAAATAAGTCAAGAATCCCAAGCCTAAATTCAAAAATGCAAATTCACGTACAGGCTTATATGTACGAATACTTTCTCCATAAAGTAAAAAAAAATACAAATACTTGAGAAAGGTTCAAGTATTTATACAATGTATTATGTTCAAGTATTATACACAATGTTCAAATTCTGTCTCACACGTATTACAATGAAAAATGAAGGAAAGGGAGTCTCATGAAATGAGAATTTGATTGTGCTGCATTTATATGTAGTTTGCTATGACACATTGATAACTTTGTAGAGCTGCAACTTTCAATTATGAAATTTTTGGTTAGATCTTAAAAATTTAGTTTTAATAGTTTTGGCATTACATAGCATTTTTTGGTATAATTTGCAGATAGGTGTGGAAAAAATAGGAAAAAGTCTTTATACATGTAGGTATGCTATATTTGGATTTGGCCTCATTGGTATGAAATTGGATGAATCAAAATATATTTTGAAGAAAATCAATATATTGATATTCATGTAAAATCAAGAAAACATCCACAATATTTCGGCATGCACCTAATCGTGAGCTACGGAAGAAAGAGCATAAACTAAAATAAGCCATCATACAAAATTAATACGTCCGAGTAATACGTGCAATCATAGATGTAAAAAATACAGTCATGCAAAAAAATTGTTAAAAGCTCACGGAGAGATATTGCGAGATAAGATACTACTCACTAAAACATAAGATTATAACAAAAATATCAATGGAACATAATAAATATAAAAAACACATGTAAAATGCTTGACATGCTCTTCTTTCGTACAAAAACTAAGAAACATGATGGTTTATAAGTGATATAGATGTGTGGTGTGGCGTTGATCCAATTGATTCAATTGAGAAAAGTGAGAGAGAAGAAGAAGAAGAAGGAGAAAGGTGTGTAAGAGAAAAATCTTTGATTTTAAGACAAAAAATAATGACTGATTGATAGTCTTTACCACAAAAGGATGGCTAATTAAAGGAAGTCTATCGAACAACGGTTAAGAACCGGGCTACTAGAGAAGAATGTCTATTCATTCTTTACACATATCAAACTGAAAAAAGGAAGGAAAGACAACACGGGATTGATGGCTTAATCGAAGTCATTATTTCGAACCCAGCAGTTATTGCTGTCTATGGATAGGCAGCAGAATAAATTATCTCTGAACAGAACCTCTATGGAGACTTGATCTACTTTGGCTCGTAGATTTGGCAGATAATGATACCTGCTCCTGACGCGATGTGATCCGTTACTTGATAGAAACAGTCTGCACTTGGTAATTGATAATTTCCTGTCCCGAAGCGGAGGGGTATTAAAATTCAACTCAATGAGACTGATCCTCATTTGAGGAGCTCACAATATGAAATGCTTGTTATTCACCTGCCAGACATGATCCAATTCTCATTTTCAAGTCGTCTTCGGAACACACTCTTCTGCTGATGAGGAGTTGTCGTCCCCTACTTCAAGCGAATACCGAACAAAATTAGTTCGTTATCAGAGACTTTGAACAGCAGCAACATTTGTGATGAGTCGACTTCTGTAAATGATAAAGAATAAAATCAAGTTTTTGAATAATTGCTTCAAGTGAATACTAATGAATGTGACCTTTACCAATTTCACAGCGGTCGTAATTTTAGCCTGGAATTCTCGGCACATCTGAAGTGCGCACAGTAACTTTTGTCTGACTTTCAAATGCGCATTTTACAGACATTGTAAGTTTTGACCTGCAGAAAACACGTGAATGAGAAGCAGGGCGGAGTGAAAATTCAATTTCCACCTTGGCCACATCGGCTGAGTCATTGACTGAATTTGCCTCAAATGTTAACTTTGACTGCTCTTAAATCAATTAATTTACTTCAAGATACTCCGCAAGGCCATCAACATTTTTGAAACTAATGATTTTTATACGAATTTCGAAGATTTAAGAAAACATTTTAAAAGAACCTGAAAAAGGAGGAAATTTAGGACTGCCTTAGGAGTCTTTAATACCAGAATTCTATACTATCGTGCATCAGTGAATAGATCTCAAAGTTTTATAGAAATGATATTCGGATTAATTAACTTCTGCTAAGATTTTTCATTTCAGCATTTGTTTAACTTTGTACAACCTCCATTCCCGGATCTTCGCAACTTTTAGCTAAGTATTGTTTGAAATAAATAGACACTGAAAACTGTAGACCACAGAAAGGACAAAAGTTTTAACTGTGAATGCAACGTTTTGTAACGTGAATAGAAAAATGCTTTGAAGTGTATAGAGAACAATAGTGCTTCATAGTTAAAGCAGAATTCAATTACGAAAGTTAATCACAAAAAGACTTTCATAGGCAAAATCTTTCATAATTGATGGCAGCTAGTGGTTTTCATGTCAAAAATCGAAGTTGAGTCTTTTCTCCAGTTGTACAATTTATTGCTAAAAGTCGTCAAGTAAAATCTCGTGCATCCGAGTTTTCGTGCGATGACTCGCATTCTCACGGACGGAGGGGTGAGGGCACTTTCAGCGTCTGGTCATCTCATGTCTCCCATTGAGCGGTGGTCTTCGTTCCTCAGTATGATTGGCTTATGAAACTCTAGCGGTGATCTGCGTCAGTCAATTACAGTCCGGTAGGCAGTTAGAGCGAGTTTCTGCTGTGAAAGAGGCTGAAAATGAGACCTTCAAGGAATGATGTGAAATCTGTGCCTACTACGAATCTGCACGTCTGCCGAGTTCCTCTTCTTGTCTGGTCTCTTTTATTTGGTTCCTCTTCTTGTCAGACATGATGAAGTAAAAGCACATGTTAATCCAATGGGACGCAGACTACTGTTTTCGGCAAAAATGAGAAAAAGTGAGATTTTCTTTTTTTTCAATGATTCAGTGAAAAGTGCTGAGTTTAAAGTCTTGATTTTCAAAGTCATTTCTTCAAGTCATTTCCTACCATGAATGTGCTATTATCATATACTTCTGATCGGTGTTGTTTATGAGAATGTGGCTAACAAACATAATATTGTGGCCGGTTTCAGCTGCATTTAGCCACATTCTCCCATCAACAATCAGGAATATGATCATAGCACACACACATTGATAGAAATGACCTGCAAAAAATTTCATGTCAAGAGTTATGGCTATAGACTAACCACTTTTCATTTGATCAATAAAAGTGCATTAAACCAGAAAATACAATTTTTGCCGGAAACATCAGTCTGCATCTCAGTGGATTTGCATGTGTTTTTCTTTGATCCTGTCTGAGAAGAAGCCCGTTAGAACTCGGCAGACGTGTTGAGCCATGGTGTGTACATCATTCGGTGAAAATCTCATTTTCGCCCTTGTTCCCTGCAGAAACTCGTTCTGGCTGCCGGACTATTATCTCTAACTGGAAATCTTTATTTTTTAGAGTGTTTATTTTCAGGTTTCAGGCTACCTTTCTTTTCGAATTCACATGTCAGCTCAATGAAGCATCGAATGAATGCTGCTCAGTCGTCTAGAAACCATTAAACGGCAATTGAGCAGTAGGTCTGAATGTCTAGGTGGGAGCGTATTCAAGTTCCAAAAGGTGAGGATTCTTTCCATGACAATTTGATTTAACGCTTGTTCATTTCCTTTATTTCAAATTGAATATTAGATTCTTTGCTGTATTCAATTGCTTCATCAAAGTTTCCATCTGTTTGAGTTAAGGACAGGACTGTAGTCATAAGAGTAACGAGGGGTAATTTTGCTTCCCTCGCTGCTTTCTGGGTCCTCGTAGAGCTCCTGAAATCGCTTTCTAAGGTAATGCTACAGTATGCGTGCGGTGAATTTAAGAGAAATGTATATACATTTCATCATCCGGATTGGATTCAAAGAGCAAGCACATTGTGTTTCAAACAGTACGGAGCTAACTTCAAGTCTTCCACCGCACCGCTCAGACTAGGTTTGAAATGAAATAAACTTGCAATAGGCTTACACAGTGATGTAATTTACTGCTCCCATAGTTCAAAAGTTGTTCCGATGCGGCTGATGATTGATAACTTTTTACAACGAGCATTTACTGAACGAATTAGATCTATTTGCTTTTTCGCTGCCATCATTGCATTCATTCATTTGAAAGAGTAATAAAAAGTAATCTTCTATGACCATTAGTTGCATATTCCCAATATTTCGGCTTAACCTTTATTTATTTTTTATACAGAAAAAGGGAAATCGCTCTGAATATCGCTAAGAAAATTCAAGCTAACCTATTTATGGAATACAGCCTAGAATCTTAGAAGAGAATGGATATTGAGACATGCCAACACAGAATTGCTACAAGAATATCATGGATTGCTTCAGATATCAAAAGGATTTAAGAAAACTTATTCATGTAAAGAAAAGAAAAACTTAAAAGTTACACAGAATTAATGACATTGTATAGTATATCGATAGGCCTTGCTTTGATGTCTTTCTTTGTGCCATGTATTGCATATTTCGATGTTCTATTGACCATGCGATGGACTTATGTGTGATTGGGATTTTGCGTGCTGTAAGAGGTTTATAAACCTCTGATTCAGGACCCTTAAAATGTTCTTTTAATATTCTTGATCGCATTGTTCTCGAGGTTTCCTCAATATTTCTAAACATCTGACAACACACAACTTATGGCTTGGAGACGAATCCACCAAATTTGTCACTCGCCTTAGTCGCAGACTGTCGACACAAACGGTAGTGACATTCAATAATGCAGAAATATCAATCTGTGGCAGAATCTCAGTATCACTTGTTCGGGCTAATGCACAAGCCATCATCAAGCGAAATGCTGCCTCTGTTGGTCGATTTGAGATTGAACGGTCAATCATGACTTTTCCTGGACGACTTCTTTTTGATTTCTTTCTTTTCATGATTTTTGCAGTTTCAGTTTCTTTTCATTATTTTTAAAATTTTGCTTGTTAACTTTCATATTGTTCAAAAAGTACTCAATAAAATAACATCACAAATGTCAAAAAATACAACTGAATAATGCAGCTCGGAAAATTTGCTATTTATTACTCTTTTTAATTAAATATAATTGCCAAATATTGTCTTCAGTGACAGTTGGGATGCAAAAGTGCCGCTTTGCAACATAAGTTTCGAAATTTATTAATTCAAAATATTTCCTTTACCTTCAATTTTTTTCAAATTCCAGCTCCTTGCGCGCGACACTTTTTTCATTACGTTCAGAGGAAGCGTCACGTGATTCTAGAGAGCGCCGAAATTTAAAAAACACAAGACCAATTCATGTTTACGATGCTGCACTCGTGTGCGTATTAAAAGGTGAATGAAAAATCTTATCAAATAACTGCATTACATCATCAGATGAAGAGAAAGAGTGAAGTGCAGTAGCAAGCCAGGTTCGACGCAGCAGGATCATCGGTTCGTGTATTCACGCCGTCTACGGGTGTTACCAACCTCTGAAATGTGACGGAAGATTTCATGTTGATTGTCAGTCTGAAGTGTCGAAAATGACAAGGTCTTTTATTAAAAGTCAACAAATGAATCGACAAAGTTAGACCTCCTAGCAAATGGATTTACAGACGTTCTATCTCTTCTACAACCCCTGAGATTCTCTTCAACCAGTTTAGAATGTAGAAAGAAACAAACGTCCAATTTAGAAACATGACCTCATTTCCCGGACAGATTTCATATTTTGATAACTGTGAATGACGGTTAACTTCATAAAATTTTACAAAACACAATCTTGATCCAACCAACTGAATCAAAGCTCACATAATTCGCTATTTTGAAGGAAGTTGTTGAATTTATACATGAGGATATTGTTCGGAGATGATGTGTCACTGAAGCACTCTGTGGTATCAAAAGACTCACAGCTTAATTGCTTGGTTTCTTTGTTCAGTACCGGTATGGAGGAGGCTTTTGAATATGTGGCTTGAACATGATAATCGCGAATTCCCTTTTGATGCTCTCAATTTTGTCAAAATGCGTCAGAAATGGATTCGCTTACATGTCTATTAACTTTCTAAGACAAGTCTACCAAGTAGGATCAAGCGAATTGATGGGCCTACATGGATCAATAGACTATTAACTAAAACCATTCAATGTTCGACTTCGATTCATGCATAATTTTTTATTTTCACGTGTGTAGATGAGGCTTTCTTATGCATCAAATATCTGCGACTGACTGTCCATTGGTTATTTTACATTTAAATTTTGTTTTTGAATGACTTTGTGTTTGTTTCAAAATATCATTAATTCACCATATCTGAAGTTACGCTACAACCGCTACGATCACGCACCGACGAACTGTGGTCGACTTGACAGTTTTTTCAGGGCGAGATCAGAATACAAAGTTAGCCTACACATCTGAAAGATGTTATTTCACTTCAATTCAATTTTCATCCCATGCTGTTTGATTTTTTAACCGTGATATTTTCTATCATGATTTCAGTTGATTAAAAATGAATAATTTGTCTGTGACGATTAGCATTATCGCAAAAACGCTCCCATAGGCTATCTCATTTTCCGATTCACTCACTAGATATACTACTCCAAATGACTAATTGTAGCAATCGCTTACGTCTAAAGGAACATCACACCGTTGTTAATCAGAATAGTCCCTATATGTTTGAGATGTTCAGCAAAGTGGAATCGATTTCTGCGAAACAAGACTCCATGAGTAGGCCAAGCAAGTAATAAAACAGCATGACCATTATGTTCCCGGCCTACTCTACTCGTTAAGCACCAATGCCACTGCACTTCATCTATGGGGTCATTCATTGTGTTACATAAACGTGTTACGCAAGGATGGACTAAACCGGTCAAATCATGTTAGATTAGAATGCTACTGCGTAGAGTAGCCTACCCAAAGGAGAATTTTTCTATTATTATTCTCTTTATATTATCTTATTCTGTTTATTATGAAGGAATCATGTATTAGTGAATCTGCATTCCAGCAAATTGATACACGGGCGATGATGCAGTAATTATCAATACATTGTATTTCACTTTTGGCATAAGGCAAGTTTTCTATTGGTTTAAATTTTCATATTTTACTTACTCGCATGATTGATTTAAATATTTTGATACATCGGGACTTTAAACTATCGGGATTTGAATGCAATTAATCATGTCATCATGACATACTCACAGCATCATGACAGATGATGGTCATAGCATTGATAATGTGATCATATCATAGCCGGTCAATCAACACAGGATTGCTTTTGGACTCCGACCAGCATTACGCTTTGAAGATAACATGAATTCAAAATCTTAAAATCGTCTTTTTGGGAGAGCGAACCAAGAAGCTCATGGAAATCACCTTCAAGAGAAAGATGATGGCTGATGATGAGAATAAAGATAGACTCTGACTTCAAAGTGACATCACAGACACTATGATGAGGAATGCATGAACGAATGATTTGCACGACGTGCAAGATTGTCATATAGGAATTAGCCTACTGTATTTACGGACGTGTAACCATGAAATCTTCCGTCTTCATGTCCTTGCACAGGTATAGGTACATGCACGGCCATCATGGAAATGTGATTTATTTCAGGGGCAACGGTGTAGCAACATAGGGCTACCACCATAGGACCAACCTCGCCGATTTTTTTTTCAGCGTCATTAATAAAAATTATTAAAACATAACGTTTTCAAAGACTTCAAAAAAGTAAATGAGAATATATTCAGTTTTTGGGAAGAGGTTTCTTGACTTTTTTTAGAGCAAACGTCAACGCAGGTTGCACCATTGGAAATCTATTTCACTGAGTACCGAATCAGACAATCTGAGATAGCCATTCTCAAATATAAGCCTGCTGCATGCAAAACACCTCTCTGGACCATAGAGTAAGTACCTACAGGGTGCCCAGTTAAAATCGACACTTTTTAACATGATTGCTAATGTCCTTCGCAGGAAGTGAAATAACGTGTATCTGTTGCGTAATAGGTAATTCTCTTGATTATTCAATGTATCGTGTGAAGCTTACTCAGTCAATG
Source organism: Prostheceraeus crozeri (assembly GCA_907163375.1). NCBI lineage: Eukaryota > Metazoa > Platyhelminthes > Polycladida > Euryleptidae > Prostheceraeus > Prostheceraeus crozeri. Next base: position 737,748 of record CAJQUW010014088.1, on the reverse strand, counting down.
AATAAAGCATGTCACTGTCTTTCATCTACACCTGCACAAACAGAATGTCTCATCTAACGGACTTTCAGCGAGAAGTTATCGTCATGTTCAAGCGAGAACAGCCAACATGGGGCATAGAAGAATGTCGTCAGATATTGCCTGGTTTCTTTGGTGATATCAGTAAAAGTCAATTGGACCGCGTATATCGGAATTTGAGAAGTGACGGTTCACCGGTTGCAAGGAGGCGAAGAACAGGTTCCGGAACAACCATCCGAGTATCCACATCACCAGTGAGAGATGCAGTGGTGGATTTGGCTGTTACTCCTCCAGACAAAAGTCGAAGACATTTCTCACAAAGAGAGATTGCATCTGAGCTGAATATTTCGAAGGGAACAGTGCAGAGGGTTTTTTAAGCTAAACCCACTAGGGGGGCATTCTTCAGAAAAACATTTTTATGCCGATTTTGCAAATAAGCTGACATAGAATATATAGGCCTATACATCCATAGTCTACAGTATGTGCATGTACATATGCCTACATACACGTAAATCCTACAAATACATGTATGTGCTACATTTACAGTTGCTGTTAGCACTTCTACTATCATTTTCAATTTCAGCCTGTTAGCTGTGCAAGCCTGCAAGGGCTGTAAGGGAATCAAAAAACTATCACTTCTATTTTCTAAAGAATTTTTTTACAAACTTTCTGCAAAAAAAATGGTGACGGCGTGAACCTTCTCTGCCACAGTTATTTATCTTCTCTTGGCAGTACTGTACAGGCATTTCACGTTTAAGTCTAAATTTGGTAAAGGATCTGTAAATTCAATTACATCAAAGCAGCAGGATATCATCTCTCGTACATCAGTCTGACATCAGCCCCCGTGAATGTAAACAAACTCTTTCTGGGGATTCTCTATTTCTTGGTTTAAAAGTTCACACCTCAATTTATTTCAACATTGTGATAAGAAACCTTGATGTTCAATCTGGTTCAAACTAAGTTACATGATGACTTCGGAAGGAACAAAATTAGTCTATTTCAGTCTTTGTACTTTTAGCAAATTGAATTGCCACAGAATTACAGTACGGCATAGATATTAGGTATGCTTCTTCAATATTGCATTAAAATGATAGAATAAAAGGGTTGCCCCCAAGAGCCCTAAAAATCGTAAAAACAGGAGGGGCAAATTCGCTCACTGGGGGGCAACTGCCCCCCGGTTATAATGTTAAAAAATCCCCTGGAACAGTGAGCACGATAATAGCAAATAGTGGTCTCAAATGCTATCGCCGAATCCAATGCCACAAATTAACTGAATTTCATTGTGAAGCTCGTGTGGAAAAGGCCGAAGCATTACTCAATCGCTTTGATGAAAGCAATGAATGGAAGAATATTTGGTTTTCCGATGAAGCGCATTTCAGTCTACACACTCCATTGAATCGTCAGAATGAAAGAATATATCGAGAAGTCACGCTCAAGACGAACATTCCTGCTGAAGATCTCCTTATTCAACATGACAAGCAACAGCCATCTTTGCTCTGTTATGCAACTGTTTCTTGGTATGGCAAATCGGAATTGCGATTCATTGAAGGAGTTGCTGGAAATCAAGACAACATCCCTGCTTCACGAAGAAAGAAGAAAACATTGAACCAATTTGTTTATACCCAAGAAATGTGTCCTCTCTTGTTTGATGACATCAACAGGACAATGAATGGAAGGCCTTGGGTATGGCAGCAAGATGGAGCCAAAGCTCACACTGCAAGAACGTCGATTCAGTGGATCAGAGAAAATGCACCTGACTTTATTGCCCCTGATCAATGGCCATCAAAAAGTCCAGATTTGAACATGATGGACTATTCTCTATGGGGTATTCTCCTAGCTGGGTTGGCTGCCAAGCGAAGAGGAATTGATAACATGGAGCAGCTGAAAGCGACCGTTACGAAAATATGAAACAATATAGCTATGGACATTATTCAAAGAGCAACTGCATCGTGGACATCCCGTCTAAGAGCCTGTATTCACAATGGGGGTGGTCACTTTGAACATTTGCTTTGATTTCTATGTCTTCATTTGTTTAATAAAGCCTATACTTATTGTTTCATTCGTTTTGAGAATGATTTAACAAAGTGTCGATTTTAACTGGGCACCTCTATATGGTAGGTAGAGTGTCGACTCAGAAAATGTCAGCAGACAGTGAAAATCATTATATCAAAAGATTCAGTCTTTTGCAGAGATTGCGCTCCTGCGGTCTAAAACAATATTTGATCACTTTTTAAGAAGCTAAAGTTTTGCAAATTATTCCTATGTTTATATACTAGCGGAGTGGACCCACTATCTAAATAGCATGAGGTTTATCAGATTTCAAAAGGAACGGACATTTACTAGCAGGTACTTTAATTAAGCGGAAATTAAGCTGATTATCAAGGATGCAAATGTTCATGGAAAATTTGAGATCTTATTGGCTAAAATTTCAAGTTTTTGATTCAATTTTTATCCGCATTACTTTATGATTCACTAAATTTATGTTTCATTTCTTGAATCTGCAGAGTAATGTGGACCATTTACACCTTTTAAAGTTAATTGTGATCTTTGTCTTTAATTATAATATTTTGCTCTTTCAGTAGTTTGTGATGTGTCCACGCTAACGAATAAACTCTTAATCTATCGAATTGTTAATTTAACAAACATTACCTCGCCAAGGTTGACACGAAAAGGATGATTTGTAAAGTGCTACTCTTTCTTCTATGTCAATTCCGTGGTAATTTCTTCAACTGTAACAAATTTTGCAAATCTCACATTTGTCACTGGGTCTCAACACGAGTTCATTTAATGAAATCAAAACTACATACACATTGTGGCAGGGATGCGGAATCCTATCATTTTGATAGGACTCCGACTCCGGGTGGCCAGTGTATATAGCCTAGTTTTTTTAAAAAAACTGGTAACCTACGTCATGGATAATTATAGGCTTACCTGAACCTATCTTTAGTGATCATTGCAGTATCAATTATCAATCATTTTCGATGAAAGTGTATCAAATGTCGCTTTAAGTTGGATGCATGCGACTCGGCTCCTTGACGTGTGCTTCACACGGCTTTTCTCCAGTCTCTACCAGGCAGGAAAATCCCCCATCCTTCTCCAAAAAATATGAGTGCACTTTCGATTTTAATATGCGCTTTGGAGGAGCCATCACACACGATTAACGTGAGGGTAAGAGGTAATGTTCTTAAGCAAACTAATATTTTACTTTTGTCTCTGATGATGTGACCATTGGTGAGCAGGTGTGATCGAGGCTAGGAGGGCTTGTCTTCTCTACTAAATCACGGAGTGAAACGACAATCCTTTTTCACTATCACGGTTCATTCCCACAACTGTTACAAGCTTTGCATGCAGCAGTTTCTCTGTACTTTTGTTTGACGGAGAAAGTTGACATCAAAACAGTGACAGCTATGCACGAGGATAAATAATTTGCTTGTGTTATACTTCGGGTCTAGTTATAAGCCGGAGTCCGGAGTCCTATCATTTGATAGGCAAAAATGATAGGACTTCGGGACTCCGACTCCGCATCTCTGCATTGGGGAATTAGTTAAAAGTGAGTTGTTACTCTACCTAGGCTTGATATACTTACTCTATGCTCCCGACTGTGGTAGATGACTCATTGGATCAAAGGAAATTTGTTGATGGTTATTGAAATCACAATTACACCAATCAGACACTAATCTGGAAAGTGCTATTTCATTCTGTTCGATAAATTGCACAATGTTTGAGTATTCAAATGATCGGAGACATAGGCTTATCGCCTTGGACATACAACAAACTATTTCTTGAAGAAGTCTCACTTTACTTATGTGGCGATTCAAAACAGGAGTCTATTGAGATGATGTTGGCCGGAGTATGGAGTCCTATCCTTAGATATCTCTCGCGACATCCATGCGGTGAGTGGATGCCGCTTTGTTAGACAAATGATAAAGGAAATAGGCCTATGTGGGCCCACTTTAAAACTGTCAGAGGCTATTGACCACCCAGCTAAAATTTTAGCAGATATCTAGGTTTTGCATGTTGCTGAAATCGCTTCTGTTATCAAAATTATGTTTTGTGGCTTCCCCTCGGACAGTTTTGGAGACTGTTTTTGACGAAGACTTTTTTGACTTGACACCATTTAAGGAACGTCATCCGGTTTCACTAGTCGGAATCTGTCAATTTATTTCATGCAGGCCATGAGGAGCTAGGTTTGTCAATAAACTATCAGATTTCTGGGAAAGGAGAGAAAGAAGAGGCAGAATTGTTCATTAAGGCTGAAATGCTGTTTTTCATCATAGATGATTCAGCGCAATAAGCACTATTTTGAAAGCCGGATCCAATCTTTTTATAATTTTACTGTTTCTCGGACAATATCTTTCATTTTAAACGGAATTTTACTCAATCTCTCACTTGACAATTTCGATTTTAATTGTTGATCGATTGAAGTGGTATAACTAGCTGCATTTTGCGATGCACTTTCCTTCTCAACATGACAGGTAAGCATTTTTATCCTGAGAACTGTACGCTTTCACACTCTACTCAAATTTAAAGCCATCCTTAAAACATATATCACTCAGAATAAGTAGTGCTAAGTGGTGAGCTGACACCATTCGAAGAGATTGTCATCGATATTCCTCTGCTGTGAGATCGAAGAAAGTTGGCTGATTTTCGGGACGTAAATTGCAATACTATTTCTACAATATCTGAATTTTGTATAAAACAAATCAAGCAAAGCATTTGAGAGCAATTTCATTGTCGTTGGTGCATTTTGAAGCCATGAATAAATAATGCATTCCAATTTTTATTTCATTCATAAAGCCTCAAGTTTACTACCGGACGTGGAGAAATGAGCAAGCAGCAAGCAATCTGAGAAAATCAATATAAAGAGTACTTCAGACGATTCAAAAGCGGCTTTCCTCATATATAATATTAATTATCTCTGGGAAAGAATTTTAACCATGATATCATGTAGATGTCGATGGTAAACAATTACCGATATTTCAACATAATCAAGAACTCTATTGTCTAGAGGGAAGATTTAAGGTAAAGATTCAGAGGAATTTACAAGCAACGGGAGATAACATTACGGAATTTCATGCAGAATTCTAATGATGTTTACTGCAAGCGCTATTCGGTCTGTTACGACCTCCCCAAGGTACGAACAGAGAATAGGCCAAATCCCTGTGAGTGAATGTATTTATTAGGTGCAAGGCAGGTGGTGGCCCTTAAGAGAGCCGATTTGGCGTTCGCAGAGAATGTGACTGTACGTACAGTCGTCAACTTGGCACCGGAAGGCGAGCAAGACACAGAGGCAGGAATTGAGCTACGCTGCCGACTTGACCACACGGCTTGTCCAACAACTTGGCATTGACTGAGGTCGTGAGACGAGGGGTCGCGGCAGCGTCGGTGATTCACAACAAGAGAACGGGCATACTGTAGGCGGTACAGAGTTAGAGAGAGAGTGTTCGGTCCGTCGGCAGGGAGTTTTGATGTCTCTCCGAATTGCGTGGGATCGATCATACACCTGGAGCATTTAATTGGTGCTCAATCATTTTCCGATTTTCTGGCACTGGGCATCGCTTCGCTCTCCTGTCAGTGAAGGGAAAGAGAATCTGTGCCGATCAATGTCTCACATAAGCGATTCTATTGGTCGTCGCTGACTTGAAGGTTAATTGACACTAAGTATCACTTCTGCTTGAATCGAGCCGAGTCATGATGAGGAAAGAGAGAGAAGTCTGTGTTCCTCTGTACTCATTGCATCAAAATTTCACTTGAAAATCTGTAAGTTTGAAGTAAAGTTTTTGCTCTTTACGCGCAAAAATCCTTACATTTCTGAAAACATCCATTCGTAGTCTAGATTACTTGATAGGGACCATATAAGAAAGTAGGTGCATTTTTGAAACAGATGAAAATCATTTTTGTACACAATAAGTTTACAGATCAGCTGTAAGGTTGAGTATGAACACGACAACAATAACTAGAAAATTAACAATGGTATCGGCTTGAAGGAAGAAAGAGAGAGAGAGCTTTGCTCCACCAACAAAGCGTGCACACTGCACACCGGGTTACAGGACATTACAATGCAATAATGCAAGTCAGAGATGAAAGGCAGCTGCCGGCCTTATCTAAAAACATGTCACGGCCTAATAATAGTTTCAAGATTGGCTAAACCATCTATGGAAAAGTCTATGTACTATGTAAGTCTATGAAAAGAAATAGTTCATGATGAAAGAAAAAGCATAATGAACTGTGAGAGGTGGCAATTCCTTCTGGAACATAAGAGTGTAGGGGATGTTCGAGAGAATTGCATTTCAACTAGAGTTTCCGAGCTCAAATTACCGGTTACAAGACAACCACAGGAAAGTTCACACATAATACAATGAGTTCTCCTTGGAACTCTTCAAAGTTTCTTGGTCACTGAAGCTGGTAATGTACAGAAGAGGCGAGATGAATAGAGTCAGCATCAATCAACTTCTTCTTCTCAGAAAGTGGCTTTTGCCCAAATTGAATGCAAAAGTGTAAATCCAGAAAGAATCACATGATCAAAATTGCTCATTCCATCTAACATCGTCTGTAAGAGAATCGCAATTGAGAAAGATACACTTATTCAATCATAAGGCTTTACACGATGACATGACATCTGCTGACACTTTACGATTCAGTGCCATCTCATTTTGACGTGACCACATAGAATATTCTCAAATATTTTAGGGTATGAGTTCACAGTCGCACAGGAATCTGTATGTGTCAAGTCATCAGTACATTTGACTAATTTTGCGTTTGGAGAGTCAATGTCCCGGGTTGCAATGTTTAATGCATACACGAATGGTCCCAGGACTGAGCCTTGAGGAATGCTTGATGTCAATAACAGAACCGATTATCCCTGTAATGCAAGCATGCTGACATCGATTCCCTAAAGTAGGAACTCAAACACAGGAAAAACCTTTTACTGATGTTCCAACGAATCAGAATGTTTATAAAGCGATTGAATTGGAGCTTGTCGGAAGCCTTTTGTAAGTCGAGGCATGTTACTTTGACACTTAGTTTATTTGTGTTTTCCATGAAGACGGCTATGTGATTATGGATTTCAACAAGAGCACTCGTTGTTGAGCGATGTCGTCGACGCGTATGTTGATTACTACAAAAACATTGCAAGAAGGAACTTGATAAGACGAAGCACCCAAGTACCATAGCATCAATGCTTGACAACACAGAAATTTGTCTGTAGACCTGAACATTTGGGTTTGACTTTCTTGGTACATTTACGAAGGCATTTTTTCAATACTCGAGGAATTTTCTGGCTAAAACACTGCTCACAGATCACTACCATCTACCATCACATAATAATCGCACAGATATCATAGCCACACGATTGATGAGTCTAATGGAATGTCACACAAATCTTCATCTTCCATTGAAGCATGATGCGAAAACACTCAGGAGTTACGGCACAAAACTTAACAAGTCAAGATTATTGTCAGGAATATAGTCCGGGAGCCAGCGTGAAGTTGTGCAGGGAACGAGGTAGTACATAAAACTTTCACATAGCATAGTACACCTCCAACCTACTGCAAAACTTCGCGTCTGCCGGATCAGATCATTTGCTTTTCAGAAATAGAGAGGATAACACAATCCTATGTATTTCCAGTGGTAAAATTGTGACATTTAAGGTGTTGACTCCATTTTTTCGAACTTTTGCTCATAAAAGTTACATAAATTGGTATTTTGTTGAACTGGTTATTATAGAAATCATCTACAGATCATGATCTTTCAAATGAGTGATCATTCAGTGACAGAGGATGAAGTAAAGTGTACAAACAGACACTTTTCGTTAAAGTATATCAACAATTTTCCTGAAATTTCTATGTTACAATTTGCAGTTACACCAACGAAAAGTGTCTGTTTGTACACTTTAGTTCATCCTCTGTCACTGAATGATCACTCATTTGAAAGATCATGATCTGTAGATGATTTCTATAATAACCAGCTCAACAAAATTCCAATTTGTGTAACTTTTATGAGCAAAAATTCGAAAAAATGGAGTCAACACCTTAAATGTCACAATTTTACCTTTGGAAATACATAGGATTTTGTTATCATCTCTATTTCTGAAAAGCAAATGATATGATCCGGCAGACGCGAAGTTTTGCAGTAGGCTAGAGGTGTACTATGCTATGTGAAAGTTTTATGTACTACCTCGTTCCCTGCACAACTTCACGCTGGCTCCCGGACTAATATGCGTATTGGTGCAATTTTTGTCTTGAGATTCATTGACGATGTTCCCAATGCTTTTGTCCTTCTTGCTTTAAGATAAATTGAACTTGATTCACATAGCTCATAGGTTCTATTACAATTGTAAGTATGCGTTAGGCCCCTTTCCAGTTTAGGTTCATACTATCGTTAAAATTTAATCATTTCTGCATCATTTCTTACTTCATATCCGTGATATTATTACGTCAATGACTGCTTTCTGTTCAAAACATGCCAAATATATTAACTATCCTGATGCCTACATACTATACCTGCACCCAAATTTTGTGATCACATTAAATGTCGGTCAAAGTTAGTCCCGTTCGATGGTCAGCTATGCTCAGGCCGGTGTTAAGATCACGGTCAGCTTCCAGCTCTGATGAAAATATTAACCCGGTAAGGATCCATAGCATTAAGCGGCGTCGACTTTCCTGTGTCGCCACAAACAGTCAGTGTCTCTTTCGCTAGACGTAAAAAATGCTCAGACGCAAAGTCAACACTGCGTGAGTTCTGAGTAAAAATGAGTTGATGAAAGAAGTCAACGGCGCATTAACTCGTAGTAAGGAAATGAAGATAAATACATAATTCGCTAATCTGAATACGTAAAAACTAGTTTGATGCAAATTTTACGCCACGCTGGGCGACCATGGTCATTACGATCAGAACAGTGAGTGTCGAAGGGAAGGCGACCACAACTGTGACCAGATGACTCCATATTGAAGATAAACCCGGAGTATTTTGCAACGCGCTCGTTCCGCATCATCAACGTTCTGTTATCTAAGAAAAGATTAATGATTAACCTTTGATACATGAATTAATTCAAAATTAAAGTTTTTTTTAATAAAAAATTTTGCGAAAATAATGCAATTTGCGGGTGTTCTAGGGATCTTACGAAGTCAGGAGAGGTGCCATTAGAAGCGCATTGATCTCATCGCTGACCCAAAAGATGTGGGTCAAAATGTCCACCATGAGGCACAATATGCATGAAAGGGTTAAAATGGACTGTTGATCCATCCTGTCTGAGCTGAGATCTGGTATGAGAAAAAATGTGTGTCTTGCTCTTATGCACGCACATGTAAATGGCCTGGTCTACGTCCTTTTTATCGGGAAGAGTCAGGCGCAGGTCCAATCAATGAGCCCCGCTGGCCTTCGATGCATAGAATTTAACGCATTATAACAAGTGGTACATTTGTATAGCGCTCTACCCAAAAGGCTCCGAGCGCAGCAAATCAATGTAAAATTATACAAAGCAAATGTGATCAAGTCAATGAAAGTAAATGTTTCTTCAAAAAACGTTTAAAGCGGGGAAAGGGTTTGGTCGATCGCAATCCATGTGGTAAGTCATTCCACCAAAGAGAAGCTTGTGAGTTAAGCGCTCTGTCAGCCGAAAATTGGCTTTTGAATGCTGGAATACATCGCAAGTCATCAAAGGAAGATCTTAAATGTCGAACAGGTCGATGTGAAGTCAACTGTGCACAGAGGTGTGAAGGTGTCATTTGTATGTAAGCTTTATAACATAAATACAGAACTTTAAACTTAATTCTGGGCGACACCGGTAGCCATTTTAGTCTTCTTAAAGTTGAAGTAACATGGTTTCGACGAGGAATTTTATGAATCAATCTGGCAGCAAAATTCTGAACTTTTTGCAATTTGTGGCTAAGCTTCTGCGGTGCACCAATAAACAAAGAGTTTTCATAGTCAAGGCGTGATAATACAAAAGAGTTAATTGAGCGGTAATTACGTGTAAATTGTACACGCATTCATGGCTAATTTCTCTTAATTGATGTTTTATTGTTTGAATATCTTAACTTGATGAATTTGAGTTAGATTTTCGTCATCAAATAAAAATGGCCAGTAATTGAAAAGCATTGGCACTGATAGTACCAAACGATGATCATCTTTGAGGTCGTATTGATTTTGCTTATTTCAAATTATGAGAAAGCCGCAAGATATAGCAATAAAACTCACCCAGTAACTACTACTGCTACTTCTTTCTAAATCAAGTTACCGATAACGAGAACTTTGAGACCCCTAAAATCTTTGCATGCATCTTTAAGCGAGAAGATTTTTCGAATTCAATAATTCGATGTACATATATTTGAATTTAATGTTGCATTTATTACGGATGTGTGTAGGAGGCCAAGTTGGAAGTGTGCGGTCACATACATGACTTCAGCACTTGTAATTTGCACCAAGATATGCCCTTATAATGCTACACTGATTTATAGACTTTCACATCTCCACAAATAGATGAAAATGAATTTTCAGGTCCGGCGGGCCAGGCCCGTTTCTGTTCAAAACTATCAGGCTCAAACAGGGCCGTGGGCTACCTGCCCATTTTTGAGTCTATTTATGTATTCACTCACGCCCTTGTTATACATTGCTAAAGCTGTTTATCTTGTATCATATATTTGCAGGTCTACTCGGGTATGACTTTGACTACATTGTTTAACTACATTCTTTATCGATTGATATAAATTGAGCAAAGGTTGATTTTCATGAAGTTGTCAATTTTTCATGTTTTCCTCTCATGAAAAATGCAGTTTTTTCTTTCTGGCTTCGGTTGCTCAATCATGAGAGAAAATGATTGAGCTGCTAACGAAGTACATGTATATAATCAGACGTAGGTAAGCAATGCCCTCATCGACCAGCATAATTCTTGGTTAAGCTTTCTGGTTATTGTTTTGATAAGTCTTGGTTGCAATTCTGACAACCTAATAACCTGGGGAGATGACCACAGTCAGGCCCCAAATCGTCAGGATCGAATATTTTCACCAGCTAATTCCAGCACTTCCGTTTCATTAACTTGACGATTACATCTAACGTCGGATGTTGCTCAACTGCCAACTGATCGACCGATCAGACACCGGTCGGGTCGACACGACCTTGACCGCTCTGATGTAAAGTCTAAGTGTAGTAATACAGGTGTGAATAAAGGGCATATACTGTATAAACGGTAATGTGATAATATGATTAGTAATGCCCTTCTGAATGATGAGCAGGTTGTGAAGTGAGATTGCAGTTTATTAAGTTCATGTTTGCTAATGCTTGTTGGTTTAAGCCGATTTATGAGATTTGCTTCTGTTATTGTTTCGTCTCGAGTGCTGAACAGTTTACCAATGATACTAACCTATCTGAAAGTTCCCGATGTCAGCAATATTGTTTATTTCTGAGGTACTGAGAAAGCGAACTTGAAGCACTTTTATTATCAATTGCTCTTTTTTGCATTTCATGTACATATGAAATCTAGTACATGGTATATGGGTTATTTCGCTCTAAATAAAGCTTACAACTTTTACAATACATGAATTGTATGCAGTCTATAATACAAATTCATCGCTGTAAGAGTACATGATGTTTGCCAATTTTCTGAATTTGCAATATAGAAATCGTGGCAAAAGATATTAAACGGATTTGGCAGAAGCATCGAGGAAAGAAGAGCTTGCTAGCTCTACAACTTAGTGGACCTTACACATGTGGAAAATCCCGTGCATTGAAACCTCACTGACATAATTATTTCTTTTCTTATCAGTGAAGTTTGGAGAGAGACAACAGTCTTTCGGTTGTTGTGCAGAAGTGAAGAGCCTCATGCAAAGAGGCTTGCAGGAAGAACCTTGCAAAGATAGGGCCAGCAAGTATTTCAGTAGGGTTTTGTGAAAATAAGTCATGTGACATCATCACGGAAACAAGGATAGATAAATGAATTATTCAGTTAATGTGAATAATATTTGTTAATAATTTAAGTATTAAATGCTAGTTGTACAAATAAATATTTATTTATTTGTACAATTAGTAATTACGCGTAATACCAACTAAACAATCACATAATTTTCATAATGTTCTATATTTTGTAATAACGAATTGAGAGCCAAGGCTGCAATGCATGCTGTTATTTATTAAATGTTATTCTGCTCAATATTTAGGCTGTCACCGCCAGCTTCAGGGGAGCAACGGCTTGCAAAATCTTAGATCGCATGATTCTCAAAAATTTCTAAAAGTCTGATAGAAGTCGAACGCTCTTCAAAGAGTAGAAAAATAATTTCCACTTCCAAGTAGTCCGACTTAGATGAAGCAACATACAGGGCTGATCAAAACTCATGTCTCCTAGCAGCAGCGGGGACAGGACCGATCCCTGATGAACACCTATGATGATGCGAAAATTTCACGATGTTCCGGTGCGGCGGCTTGTGCACGACCTTCATACAGAGGCTTCATCAATGCGATCAGCTGTTCTTGGACCTCATGGCAATGCAGTGCGTACTACTTAGATGACTTCGTGAACCACTCGATCAAATGCTTTCTCTAGGTCGAGGAAAGCGGCGTGTAGGTGCATCTGCTTCCTTCTGTGCTTTTCAAGCAGCAACCACGCGGCATGGAAGGTGTCTGTTGCATTGCATTTTTCATGCATTCATTGATCAAGCATTATGAAATATGAGGTCATTCTGCTTCAGCAGCTATGTGCATTTGCTATGATCGATAGATAATGGAGAGATAGCATTTGGGACTCATCGATAAATGGGTTCTCCGCTAAGTGGCGTGACACTTGCAACATGAAGCAGCATTGCAACGCTCAAATATACATGTAAGCAAGCATAACTTTCCGCACTATGGAAATCTGTATAATCCGTTTTATAATTCCAATATGTATGCAGCTAATTAGAGTACTTTATGAATCGCAGACAAGCGCATTGAAGTCATCGGATCTTCAATTTTCGAAAAGACAAAATCAGTATAGCCTCAAAAATCTAAGTTTCAATCTATGTAACTATGAATATGCATGTAAGTTAGATCGGCCGGCTAGAGCATCCTAGCTATCAATGTTTAACCATCAATGAATGATCTGATTCGGTGTGTTATGTCTCGACCTTGGAAATAGTAGCGCTGTTGCAGGACGTTCAGTAAACATCCTCGACAGACATAACTCCATAGGCAGTCATCACGACGTCTTTACAGCGTCGAATTGTTTACTGAGACATGTCGGTAAAATAAGATAAGCATTAATGTCCTGTCGATTGCTGCGCTGAATGAATGTCCAACATGTTCCACCTCCACGAGAGAAAAAATTTATTGATTTTAATGCAATTCTTAATGTTTTAAGAATACAGTCAGCTTCATTTTGTCAAATGGAAAGGATCAGGATTTTAAAATGCACGCAAAATATGTAAGAATACAAAGAACAGTTGCATTTACATGAAATATTTCCAAATTTCTTTTTACAGAAGTATCTGTATAGTTGGGATCCTCTATTAGAGTGGAGTGTGACTATTCCTGATTATTTGTTGCATGTTGCGGCATATTGATATGTGGAGTTCATTACACTATGAATGATATTGCATGAAGTCTCCCAAAACACTTTCGCTCCAGTGATTTTCAGATATACATGTACAGAGTGTCCCAAAAATCGCTGTAGATGATAGCTCTCCTATGACGATTAGTCTGAAAGTTTCACAGCAGAAGCTACACCTCATGGGGATTTGCTGAATAGTAAGTTTATCTTCCGTTGACTTCTCAAAAGCATGTTATAAAACGTTATCAATTATAATAAATTTTAAGCTCTTTTAATCAATGATAAAAATGAAAACTAATTATTTCTACTTAAAACATTGAATTCTACGCAAAAGTAGAGTTCATGAATGATCATTTACACTCACGGTCACTCTGTGTCCTCCATGATATTCCTGAATAATTTGGAGGCGATCGATAAGTCATCCAAGTGCCTGCTGTACATCATCTGTTGAGATAGTTTCTCTGCCGCACGAATGATCCTGGTTTTCAGGTTTGCTATTGTCAGCGATTGTCCTGGGACATACACCAAACGTTTTAAATTTCCCCGATATCAAAAGTCAACTGAAGTTTGGTTCGAAAGAACTATTGTTCGAAGAATAAAAACATCTAACAAATGCGACGCGAGAATCTGTGTCCATACTGCTTCTTCCCAGGTCGTCCAAAAGTGATGAAATTTTTGATTCAGGATTCAAATATTTGCTTGAGTTTGCAGTCTTCAAATCTTCCATTCTTTGTTCCAAGCTATCGATTGATGGTGCAATTGAGCATATTACAGTCGCTGTAATGTGTTCGATGTCCTTATTCCTTATGTAGAGTCTTCCACTGTCCATATTCTTAGTTATTGAATGATACAGCAGTGAGACACATTGAATTCATTGCATGTAACATACCTTTGAGAAGTCGAAGGAAAACAAACTTACTATTTAACAAAACCCATATGATGTGCAGTTTCTACTGTGAAACTTTCATACTAATCAGTACAATAGGAGACCTATCACCTACAATTAAAGTTGTTAGCGACTTACTTTATTATTTCGATAAACTGAGGGAAGAGGGGAGTTCTTGATTTTAACTTTTTCTGTCACTCACTGAAAAGACGATGTCCCGTCATTTGGTCACCTGTATCATATTGTATTGATTACAAAACCATGTGATCATAGCAGATTCAAAACAGGAATACAAGTCACTCAACTTTCCACATTTCGTTCGTCAAAACATTGTGGAGTTCACGATATCAGCCTTAAGTCGAGATTAGAGATTTAAAGCTTTGCACCCAAGAACAGGAGTTCTGATCTCCATGTAGTTATGAGCAGGTTTGCGGAGTCTTATCATCCGATAGGACTTCGACAACAGCCAAAATAATAGGACTCCGACTCCGAATCCCTGATATGTATGAGAAAAATAAAGGTAGCAAACAAGCATCACATCACATTGCATTGCATTGTCAGTACACTTTTTCGAGCTTGTTGCAGGCCCAGAGTTGGAAAAGTCGGAATTGGAATTGGAATTGACGATATTCAAATCTACTGGAATTGGAATTGGAATTGGAATTAGAATTGACCCTGATAAACCTCAATTCCACATTTTCGATTGACCTGTGATAAATCTATTTGTGCAAAAATTGAAATTGCAACGTCCAATCACAACAATAAACAATATTAATTTTTAAGACTATTGTTATATAGACACGATACGCAACGATATAAGAAAAACTTTAAACTTACAGTTCACTTCTTAATGTTGAATTCACTTCAATTCGATCGGACTCATTTATACCAAAATAATATCATAAATATCAGTGTCACTTATACCGTCAATCTTCAATCGCGCTCGCTGATGTGTTGCTGTATACGCTGCTGTGTTGTTGTTCGCTGGCGGGCAGTTGTTGTTGTTATTTCTGTAGTTAAGTTGCACCGCGAGAGACCGGAGTTCTTCTAACAGCTGCTGAAGATGTCGTATGTGTTGTTGTTGGTAGTTGTTGTTGTGTCAATTTCTCATCGTTTCTAAGTTATACCAATTTTTAAGACTTGACCATAAATCCACTTTCTATTGAAAATTGAAAAAGTTTCTTTTAATCTCTGCCCGCTAGCTTTCAACCCGACTTCATTTCGTTCTTATCACGGAATTTTTAATCTCCTTTTTTTAATACCATTAGTCAGTTTTCATGATATCATTTTTATCGTCGTTTTTTATGTCATTAACAATCACGTTATTAGCACATTGAATTTCTTTCTTCTGTCAGTTTATTAATCGATTTATTTGCATCTCATCTCTCTCTCTCAGCGTCTGATTCTTTGCTGACCGTTAATTTTCTTTTCTTTCTTTTTTTCACAAGATATTGAATATCTCGTTTACGAAACGAAAATGGCGTAGGCTGACCGCTTACATACTATATACACGTACATGCACATGTACACAAGAAATATGAACTATGAACATGAGAACGCACATAGTAACGACGCAGAGAACGGCGCACACTAACAACGAGGATAGGATAAGGGCACATGGGTTAGATTATAACGAACAAATGTTAGATACATTAGCATAATGCACTATACGCGACATGAAATTAGAATTGGAATCCATGGAATCCATGGAATTGGAATTGAATTGAACTGTTTCGACTGGAATTGGAATTGGAGTTGGAATTGAAATTTCTGGTCTGGAATTGGAATTGGAATTAAAAATTCTAGTGGAATTTTTCCAGCTCTGGTTGCAGCATCTCAATAACCCACAATAGGCATTTTGTGATTTTTCGGTCTTACGTTGCACTCTTAAATGTCCTACAATATTGTCCTCAAAACTCCATGTTAATCTTTTACTGTTACAGTAGAATTCGCATATATCGGCTTCGGCTATATCGGCGGTTCGTCTATATCGGCGGTTTCTTTTTGTCCCGGCAGAATTTCCTATCTTTTCCATATAATCGAGTTCGCTTATATCGGCTTCAGCTGTATCGGCGATTCGCCTATATCGGCGCATTTTCGCTGTCCCTGACAGAAAAAATTCGTTTATAACGGCGGATTTCCTGGAAATCCTCAAGCGATGTGTCTTGCCTAGAAGAGTCACTAGAATGACAGTATATGTGGACGCGGATGGCTGCAGATTCTGTTAGGACTATCCGATTCTAACTATTCTATGGTATGTGAAAATTTAGATCTTCTACAATTCATCTCGATCATGTTTGGGGGTTTGATCAAAATTGTAGAATCTAGGAGCCGAGGAAAGATAAGTAGGCTTGCCACTGTATCTCACTGATAATTCTCACATAATTAGTCTTTCATTCGACGTGATGATTGCATTGTTAACGCCTTCACCTACGATGCTATTGTCAGACCTGACTTAGTGACTGTTGCGTCATCAAAGGAGCACAAGCTACCGTCGAAAACATTGTTGAGTTCGATGCATGTCCTCTCTCTAGACAGAAAGCGGCTCGCCACCCCATCCATCTCTATGGTTTCGCCTGCACGTGACTCTTAGCAGCGTCTTGATTGACTTAGATTGGCTTCGTCTGCACGTGACTCTTAGCAGTGTCTTGATTTATGCATACTCTTCTTTATTTTGTGCTTCATATAGCAGGTAAGCATAGGCATGAAGAAGCTTCAATCTTCTTGATTCAAAAAGCATACTCAGTTTTTGACAAACATAGTGATATCCGGTTTGCAATACTTACGTTGCAAGCATCAGTTCAGAAAGGCACAATTTTTAGATATCTATTGAATACATAGACACAATTACATGTACAAGTACTGTACATGTTGGACAATAAGTCAATATGTACATGTATTTAATTATAGCAACGCAATAATTCATGAGTCAATACACGTATATACATTGTATGATGCATGGCATGATCTCAGAGCTCGTGTAGATTTCACAAAACTTCAAAATTAAGGGAGTTCGCATATATCGGTGGTTTTCGTCTGTCCCTTGAGGCGCCGATATATGCGAATTCTACTGTATTAAGAAATGGAGTGACACCACGTCACGCAAAGATACGCGATCAATTACAACAGTGTGAACAAGAAGCAAACAGGAAGTTGAAGAACATAGCCAAAGTTGCAAAATCAAAGAATCAGGATTCAAGTGATGAATATACCGACTAAGTAAGTTTCAACTCGTCGACTATTGCTCAAATTATTGTCATTACAATTGAATTAAAGAGATCATGAGAATAAACAACAGAGGGATCGACATCATAACATCATTGAGTGGAAAATCATGAAAGTGTAATCAGAGAATTAATTGTAAGAATTTCAAGTGGATATGCAACTCAGATCCATTAACGAGGCAAATCTCACAGGCCGCATATAGAAACTAGAAAATTGATTTACAAATTTTGATGAACATAAAACAAGGATTCCATGCAAACTTTGTTCTGAGTATAGACATATAGACATTGCTATAAGACGCGATAGGTCTACAATTGATTTAGCAATTATGATGTTGAATTATTCCATGAAGGTCACGATAGGTATCAATCTCTTTCATGATCCAAGGTTTATAACTGAATTTTATTACGCTTTTTTTCATCAAATCTCAACATATGTATCCACCACGAGACATGTATCACTTCATCAGTTGTGGGAAGGTTCGAACCAGTGACGTTGGAGTCAGAGGACGTGCAAGCATTCGCTCTGATCACAAGGCCACCAGACCATCTGTTGAGAGCGTGAATTTGCAGGAAGGCACTGCTTCAGCGGAGGCATGTGGCCACCACAAGACATGCTTCGGCCTCAACAGTCGTGGGTGTGTTCGAACCAGTGACGTTGGAGCTATAGAGTACGTCCAAGCATGCTCTCTAGCCACAAGGCCACCGGATCATTTGCTGAGAGCTTGAATTAGCCAGGAAGGCACTGCTTCAACGGAGGCATGTGAGGGGCGGATTAAATTCTGCAACCACTTAATGTCGCATCCGACATTGAGGCACTTCACGCAAGCGCTACTCATAGCCTTTTTTAAACAGTAGGTCTAGCATGACCACAATTTTTTGAGTATTTCTAAAGTGTAGTTGGTAAGGGAGAACTTTTCTTCAACCTAAGTTCAAAATATTATCATTCTGTCAATGTTCTTATCTCATCACTTCTACATCAGATCAAATTTTAGCGATAAAATTCTAATATATTCAAAATTCTTCGACTTGAAAGTAGCTCACGTCTTTGACAACTTAGGCAAATAGTCAGAATCGGACAAAGATGACCTATGAGAGAATGATATTTGAATTCATGTGACAGACGTTATGAGACAGACGTTCTTCTGTCATTGCTCTGACCGTATCGCTTTCATCTCTACTCAGGGATGAATAATTGATTAAGGAGTTGAGTTTTACTCTCAAAGGCGACGTATTGGCCGTCAGTGGACAGAATTGAAACTATTGTTGACTGCATTTGAAGAAAGGTGTCATCTGCCGTGAAGCTGTGCATTATTAATATAGAGCTAATTAGCCACGTTGAGCATTCCGGAATAATGAAAGCCTTCGCCAAATGAACAGCTAATTTGAATAGATGCAGGAATGTTGTCCTAAACAGAATTTAGTTTCTATATTGACCAGAAATTGTTTGAATTCTATTCACGCAGCAGTATTCAATGTCTAATGGTAGGAATGAATCAACGTTATTTATTTGTTAGGAAGAGGGATGACGGTGTATTTTCTAAATATATGCTCTGTAGCCAAATTACATCCTGAGTTTACTGGATATCCGAGGATAATGGTAACCATAGAAATTCGACTTTTCGCTTTGCCTAAGTAAGTGGAACGACAATTATTTGTAGGTGATAATTTCAGCTGCTCGGATAGGCGTCATTCAGTGCCATTTTTTCGATCTTGTGAAGCACATAAAAACATGCAATTTAGATACTTGCATTAAGATGGTGCATAACAACTAATTTTATGACATGGAGATTATGCTTGAATATCTGAAGATAATGACAATACAAGACACCAACACCCTTGATTCCCCGACCGCACTCGCCCGACCTAAGAATCGAACCGAAGTCCGCGGTGGAGATGAGCTTGCACCTTCTTCACTAGGCCACGCTGACGGTTCAAAAGGAAAACGAGTGAAGGCAGAAGTATCTCTAAGTGATATCGACAGCTTATTGTCCTGATTGAGTTTATACTTAAATAGAAATAACTAGAAAATTAAAAATAAATGTTAATTGTTTACACTCGAAAGCACATTCGGCGACCGTTTCTTCCATGTGGCCAAGTTCCGTTTATCTCATTGTCATTCTTTCGCGCTGAGTGTTTAACAGGGATACAGAGTGTACCTATTTTAAAGGTCTTAGGTTTGACCCGACCAAGATTTGAACTCAGGTGTTCCGGACGCAGAGCGGACACTCTACCACAGGGCCACTGCGCCAGTAATAAAGTAAGAGCACTGACAAGTACTGGTACCTAACTATTGTCATCTACTGGAAGTCTCCATCGCTTAGGTGACGTCCTCTCAACGCATATCCACGACGTATCATTTTCTCAATGTGCATGTCTTTATTATCTTAATTGGAATTCTTAGTTGTAGAACATGCCCAAGAAAACTTGCAACATACAAATAAATTCGTTAACCGAAACTTTTGAAATTTTTTGCATATTAAATGAAAAGCGTCCGCTGAAATTTTGAATGTATCAACTCGGGGGAGGGAGTGTGTGGGCTCATAAGAAATTTTTTTCATTTCTCCCAAACTTTAGTAGCCGCAACTGTGGTTATAGTTTCTTTCTATTTATACTTTAGTCAGTTTGGCTTTTAGTCAAGTTTGGCTCATGGAAGCATTAAGTATTTGAGCTATAAAGAGGTACACTTTTTGGAGATCGAGTATTTTTGTCAATTTCTTAAAAAGTTTAGAATCTTAATCAATTCAAACACATACCAATCTGCGAATGCATTTATGTAAATGCTACATGAACAGAAGCAATATCATATGAACGCAACTTACAGAAGGCTATTTTTGTCAGCTGCGTGCAAGAAATAGTTGATCCCACGCACAAAATGGACAGATTATCAAGCATGCCTCACAAATTTTTTGATGCCATTGTTTAAATTAATAACAATACTGTATTTTTTCTGTTTAATACCTGCAAACAACTCAGATTCCAGTAGACTGCACACATTTTACAGATATTCTCAAAAAGCTCTGTTTCAGTTGCATTCACACAGTTTTACTGTCTCAAAACAATTAATCATGCTCTCAAACTTTGGCATTAGACATTTTCATACATTAAGTGATCAAATACGTCGTTTTTCAAAGGTATCCTTTCAATTCCAGCATCTCCAATTTCCAACGGGCACTCAAAAATTAATAAACTGAAAAAAGCAGAAATCAAATTTTAAAGAGGTATTTATTCACCTTTTTCAATTCATTAGTACGACATCTAAAATCAAGCGCACGATATCTCAGATCAATCATGCATTCTCAATTCAATAAGAGGCATGAAAATTTGACCTTTTAATCTCATATCAATGGTAGAATCATTCAATTAGTTGTTTCATAATTAACTAAATTATTCTCAGTTGTTTATGAATATCCGCATTTATTAATTTATCGTCGCATTGCCACCACAAAAAAGCATAGATATAGGCAATCCTCAAACTTAGTTTTTATAATGAGTAAGTCAATTGCATTGTTTAACAGATGAATCATGCATTTTCTGTTCAATGATAAGGTATGAAAATTTGACCTAGAATCTCAGTTCAACGATAGAATTTCGATTTCAATAGTCAAATATCTCAGTTCTCTATTTAGTTATTTTATTCATTCATCAGTACTTTATCGTTGAACTGAGATCCTAGGTCAAATTTCTATGCTTTATCACTGGACTGAGAAGCCTCTTTGCGAAGTGTGACATCATTCTAAGGATTACCTATATCTATGGTGTACTGTGGCAGTGATACAACAATAAACAATGAGTGCGAATATTTATCATGGATACGAGATATGTGACTGCTGAAGCAACTGTTCTACCATTGATCTGCGATTAAATTGTCAAATTTTCATACCTCATTATGAGAATGTATATGATTGATCTGAGACATCATGCTCATGATCTTAGATGTCTAACCAATAAATTGGAAAAGGTGTAGTACCAAGTTGTTAACAGGATTGTATTTTATAGTGACTACAATTTTAGAGATGCTTCAGTCGCGGCAGCATTAAAATCAGAGGGAACTCCAAGGACAGCCCCAAGAATATATCCCCTGAATAAGGTTACATGAATGACAAAATGAGAATCAGTCGGTAGATGGTAATTTCATGCTTTATTCGATAAAATATTGAGCAGTTCGTGTCAGACAAACTTGGATAAGAGCGTACTGATTTATTCATTAGTAACAAAGCAACTTTGTATTTCCTGTAAAATCATGTTAACAGGATTTGCATCTACTAGACAATGCAATTCCGTTTTATTCACGAAATCTTTAGAATTTCTTGTTCTGATCAACTGATATTTGCGACATATGACACTTGTATATCAATGCATTCTCTCGTTTGTGTTTGTTAATTCGTATGCTGACAATGAGGTTTACCACATGACTCCGACATATGGTGTGAAACAGTTTTTTAAGTTTGTGTTAGAGATATCAAGAAGTCATGCCAGTGTAAACAAGTCTTAACTCATGATATTCCCTTGCTTTAACGATTCTACAACTTTTTCTCACTGTTGCATATTGAAACATGTCTCACAATGAGAATAGTAGGGTTAACTTTAGATGTCAATCTCTTAATTCTATTATTGAGGGAGAGAGAGTAGTAGCTATTGAAAATTTTCACTAATTCACATTCAATGCACATGCATGAATCGTAGACAGCGGTTATCAACAATTAATTTATTGATGTTATCTAATAATTGCAATTAATTGATTGCTGCAATCAATTGTTCATTCAATCACACATAATGAAATGACAGTGAAGTTGACCGACTGACGTCTCAATTCAAGGTGATCAGATTTTTTTACTAAAATCGGTACACCTTAAAAATAGGAAAATGGGTCCGTGGATGCTCGTATTGTCTCCCTGTTGCTTTACAGAAATGATCGTTGCTAACACAGGCAACGTGCTTGTGATCTGTATATTAATTACTGTGCATATTTTTCTTTGTACGGGTAGTCTACGTGTTGTCCTTTTATTTGCGTATCGAATCTGTTTGCTTTCCTAACTTCGCATGATGATGTTGATATTCTTCTGCTATTAATTGCTCATTTCCTCGTTACTTTTTCGCATAAGCAATAACGCACTCATTCTTCATTTTCACACGGATAGCTGTGGATGTTGGGGACAATGAGTCGGAGCCCTATCATTTTGGCCGGAGTCGGACTTCTGTCAAATGATAGAACTCCAGACTCCGGCTAAGATCATCTCAATAATACTTTAAATCGTCACAAATAGCAACATCGATGACATAAAAATATTTTGTGATGCACGTCATGCTGGTCATCCAAAAATCGAAAATTTGCAGCTAGGCCAGCTGCTAGGCTTCATTACCGATAATTATATATTGACAATTACATGTGCATATTTTAATAGTATTATATTGCAAACCTTTAATTACAACAATTGTATATTAGGACATAAGCTTAACAAATTTGCTCCACATCGATTATCATATTCAGGAAAATTTGCTGGGTCAATCTCCGGCATCAAACATTGGTCCGATTCTTTCATCCCCTTCTTTATAAAGTTGTTTAATGCAACTTTGTCACTTTGATTTCCTTAATGCGTAGAACAGTAGGAACATCTCTTGCGCTGAATTATTGTCATTCAAAATATAAGCGATTTATTACATGTATTATTATTGTAATAATTATTGAAGTAATCATTGACAACCATGAATCAGTATTTAAATGAAATTGGTGTCACAAGCAAGCGATTTGAAAAATGAGGAATTAACTAAGCGCTTTCAAGGTCATTGCCAATCCATCCATGCTATCCATGCTTTATGATCATGCATCTTGAAAATTTCATTATATTTGATTCTGCATGCGCATCTTAGCAGTGTTTAATATTAAAATCAGCATAATTTTGCGTCTAAGCTGTTGAGCATTGTGAATTTTAATAAAACATTTGTTGAAGTGACTTTGAATAAGTTTTTACCAATGAAATTTTGATTATCACTGCATATACTGTATCTTCATTTGTTTTCATACTATCATTCTTGTTTTTAATATCTGAACAATTGTCAAACGCAAAATGTGTTTGTGACAGTTTGCTATTATGACACCATTCCAAGACCACAGAATGAATTACTTGAGCCTCTGACTGTGTCATCTCTGTTGGAGTCTTTAATAGCCACCAGGAGGTTGAAAATCGTCGCACCAGGAACAGACAGCTTTATTCACGCTTTCCAATACGGACAGCATTAGTGTATGACCAACACTCGAGTCAACGTCTGGAGCGGTGAGTTTTGTGTGAGGCATCATCATTATAGAGAAAAGGAGAGGGAATTGTTGATCACTTTACAACTTAAGTTTACCGTATATTAGTTGAGCATTACGCAAACTGCTATACTGCTAGAATTAAAGGGACAGAAAAGAATTTGACTTTATTTAAGAGAAAATCTGATCACAATGAACTATTCAATTGTTTGTGCAACTGCAATAACATTGGAAAGGATTTCTGACACTATAATATTACTTTCATTTAGTTACAGCGGCATGTTTCGCCTGCCCTTGTTCAAACTACACACAAGACTGAAATATAAAGCAGGATGGTAAAGAGAATGGTCAAGTCTGATGAAAACAACACAGCTAGGGCTTTCTGATGCATTGACACACACATACATACATGCACATGGATAGATTGAAAACCGACATTACCTATCTGTGAATACGACAAACTGATGTCATGAAATGACCAAGCATATAGTAATCGAATAATAATCGAATAATATTATTAAGATAAAATAAATATAAGTTGAGGAAAATTGAATAAAGTATCAAGAAGGATCAATAATAGCAAATAATGAGCAAATAAGCAACCCTCAGAGGCTTTAAGCACACCAAGTCTGATCTTAACGTAGAACAGGATCGAGCATGTGCATCAATTGTCCGTAATAGTATTTCATTTATTTGCGTATATTCATATTTGCATTACTATCTTTTATTAATTTATCATTCTGTCATTTGCATTTCTCTGCATTTTCATCTTTTAATCTATATGACCAAAGCATGTTACTCGTATATACTATGCATCTCATGTTGTCAGTTTACCGTAGACCGATAATTTATTGACTTCTATCTATGCAGGTGTCAATTTATTTGAAAACCGCTGCTGTGTTGTCTTCATCATGCTTGATTAGTGCTTAAAATTCATCATCCGCAGTCTGCATTTCAGTCTCGTGTATGGCGTGAATGAAAACAGTCGAAACATGTCGCGAACGTGAAGACAGCGGGTTTGATTATCAAATTCAAGGTGTGTTAGGGATCCCACTTCTCCATGACTGTACTAAAGGACTAGAATGGACTTGCACATTGAAAGCAATATTCTGCCGTGGACGGCGTAAGTGGAGAAAAGGAAGTCCAAATAACTTACAGAGATAGGGAAAACGTCGTGCGTCGCTTGCAGATTGCTGCAAATTTCATCAAAATGCTTCAATTGCCACGATTCATTCAGATTCGAAGAATTCAGATTGTTGCGCTCAAGTGTTCTCGATAATGTTGGTCATTTCGATCATTATCAAAGAAGATAGCAGGTGCACGAAAATTAGTTCACCTAATGATTTCATCACCGTCTTCTCAGAATTATTCACTCTATGCAACTAGACAGCGATGTGTGACCGAATTGATATTACAACACGCAGGCCACTGGCTGGTTACCAAAAATCGGCTAACATCTTATTGTTTGAGGAATTATGTGCCATTTCCAATAGTAGGAGATATGCGACTCATCCCCTCTAGGAACGAAGACTGAACGAGCAAGTTGCCCAATTCTGTGGAAGACCCTCTGCAACAATTAACATGCAGGTATACAATGGAGCCGTGAACAAGCTGAGAGTTCCCAATTGAGAAGGGTGTGCATCAGGAATGTATTCTCAGAGGATACAGGTGAACAATGCAAGATACGCTGGTGATACGGCCCTGTTTGCCATAGACCAAGACAAAATGCAAGGATAGTTGATCGAGGAAACATCGCGAGTGAAAATGTCAGATTCTTAATGCAAAAAAGACAAAAGCAATCGAGTCGATTCAGCAAAAAGGGACAATCGAGCCGTTACTATAGGAGATGAGATACTTTAGGAAGTGGAGCGGTTCAGATACATTGGCTCAATCAAGTAGAATGATGGAAATTACATAGAGGATGTACGAAAAAGAATTGGCATGGCGAAGGCATAATGCGGGACTGAGCAAGTTGTGGGCACTTGTGTGGCCAATTCTCTATCATATGGTGCCGAAGGGTGGCCAGCAATAGCAATAGATGAAAAGCACATCGTAGCAGCAGAAATTTGGTTCTGGCGAATAATGCTGTATATCAGCTACAAGGAGCACCGGACAAACGCCAGCATCTTTGAACAAGTTGTCGCAACTCCCTCCTGCTCAAGGATATTCGGAAGAGGAAGCGATCTGTCTACGGAAATCAGTGCGAAGAGGGAGGATGCCAACTGACGAGAATGTCTTTGCAAGGCAACATGGCAGGCAGCCGACGCACGTGGAGACCAAGAACCCAATACATCAATAACAGCACAAAGTGGTCAGGACTCAGAGTTCAACAGCTGGATAGGACGACGGCGAACGCAAGTTGTGGAGTGCAATCTCCAACAGGTGGGCTGAAGTTCAGCAATGAATATGCCGCATAAAGTATAATAACTAAAACGTTGCACGCAAACCAATAGGTCAAAATTCATGTACATGTACATTAGGTTAAAGAGATTTTACTCTATATGAAGCATATCCTCTAAACAATACAATGCAAACAATGCATTTTATTGTATTAACAGGGGGAAACTACTTCTACTGCAAATGCGCTAAGAAATACCAATTAGTAAATCGCAAATCAATATGTACGAAGAAATTATTAAACTCACTCAACGAGTTAATTCCGTCCAACTGAGGCTGTTAGAATTGTCGCTTCAATTTATCCTAGTTTTTAACGGTATTTTCCATCCAAACGCTCGTGCACGTGGTTCTCCTTACCAATGGATAAAGACTAGGATAAGATTAGGTCTGCTAGTCATCATTCTGTATCAACTTGTCAAAATAATAAGTGATGTCAGACGTGACACATTTAATTGATCCCGAGTGAAGTGAAGTTGTGAAATGAAGATTTGTTGAAAAGATAAATGAGAAATTTAATCCTTAAGAGGACTGATGAAGCGCTTCCAACAAGTTAAATGAATAATGTCAAAATAACAGATTCTTATTCAAGAAATAAATGAAATGAACTATAAAAAAGATTGGAACTTAAATGTTAACAATGGACTATCGGAAGTCATCAGCAGAGACTAGGGTAGGGCCATCGTCTTTCGTTCCCTCACCTCTGAACACTGAAAACCACCCTAGCGGGACCCTGCACACAGGCAGTCTCAATCCGGAGTTAATTCTTTGTATAGTTATTAATTCGTAATAATGATTTATATATAATGATTTGTATAAGTAATAGAAGTCAATGAATACTTCCGATACCTCTGATTAATCGAAATGTAATGATCAAAATCCACTATCCTGGAAGTACAGGCTGTATATGTCGGTTTACCAGTCATTTTGAATTTTTAGTAGGTCTATCTTATTTCTTACAAGCACAAACTTATGGTCAAATGGAAATTTGCCTTATTTTCCATCACTGCCGAATATTAGGCCTATATCAAATAATATTAAAATTTGCATTCTTGTTACGGAACATATAACTTTCCATAATAATTTCGCCATGACAACAGTTTATATAGTGTTTGAAAACCAAATTAGGTGATTTTATGACCGATTTTTTCGGTGAGAGTTAATTTTTCCTGAATCTATTAACGAAGAAATGCCACATCAATTCAGTCTTTTCATTATTCACACTAAATAGCAGCTAAGCTGTGGGAAGGTATGACCCAGCTCTTAATCATTATGAAGGCACAAAAGTATTGGCATCGCGCCATTTGCCAGGTTTATAGATAGAAAAGCGTGAAGATGATTTTCTTCGGTTAACTTGGTATAAATATTGACTGTGAGGAGTGTCTAAATTGAGACAGACTGCATTAAAATGCCGTGAACTGTGAACGCGGGAAGATAAATTACTATCAATAATAGCAGATATTATCAGCTCATTATCATGAAAATTGTTCAAAATGAAGATTTCAAATTCTAAAAAAAGCGAAATACATCTTAAAGGCGTTTTCTATAACAATTTTCTTGTATTCGTATAACAATTTACATCTCATTCTGGTTTTCTCAATCTCACACTGAATGTCTCAACGCGAGAAATACGCAAGCAAATTCTAAGCTAATTCCTTCTAAGTTCTCGCCTTTCGACGCTTGGAGACAAACTAAGTGCCAATACTTACATTACTTGCATTTTCTCCTCTTACTTATCAATGTCTCTACGAGTCTAGCTCATACTTGGAAAATGAAGTTTCACTGCCGACAAAAAGCAACAAACGAGGCCGTAGATCTTCCGTAATAAGAAGACAATATCGCTCATTTGGCTGTTCATTCGATTGGGGAGAGCGGCAGAGTCCCATAAACCGTTTTTCACTACTGAGAGATTAACCGCTGTGGAAACAGCAACACGATGCCGCATACTGATTCAATGTTCCAACACAATGTCTTTCCAACTGAGATAATTCTAACAGTAGGCACGTCAACTCGAAGAAGCTTTTCAACGTTGCTCAAGACCGAAATGATTGTAAAATAGATGTCTGCTCAAAGGTTGACTTCCGCTTATTGTCTGGAACAAGACGGTATCGACAAATGTCTTTAAAGGTAACAAAACATAGTAAATGAGAGCTACGTATTGTGATGATGTTTGAATAAGATAGGAACTTAGTAGACAATGGAAGTATTTTCATGACTAACTGTTCCACGCTTGAGGCAATTCTGCGACAATTTGAAAGCAAGTCAATATTTGACTCTGAGGACAAGATGGAAATCAGATCATTGCAAAATTTCAATTACTCGTCGGTTTAGCTTTAGGAGATGAATGACAAATACTTAAGTAATATGAAATTGAAGCTAGAATGAAATACAATATTTACAAGCAAATAATGTCTTTGTTAACATTGCATATGCAAGTAATGTCACAAGGTTTGCATTTAAAGTGTTCATCAAAATCAGATGCTATTGATGCGATGTCCGACATCTAATTGATAACACAATTAGATTATTTGTTTTGTGAGCGAGAGATGTAATTCACAACTGTCTAGCGGTATAGTGCAAAAGCAAACTTTATATCAATATATTGCCAGAAAATGATTATGGAGAGATGAAATAGTCCTTTCTATTCATGTCCGATAGCAGACAACTATAAAATTATTTATTAAAGGGTTGGAAAAAGATATAAAATGTTTTGTATGCTATGCGACCAAAATATAAATACAAAAGCACCTGATCCATTGTCGATCGATTTCGTATCGTTTATTGACACATCATGAGGGCATCAAGTCAAATCAGCAAAATGAGGTCTATATACAAATTAAAATGATCAAGTAAACACAGTTAAGAGCAGCTAAAATGAAATTTACAATAGAATAGTTGGAGAGGTAATTGCGCATTTACAATTACCTATCTGTAGTAAAATTATAAGATATGCAACGGAACAGAAGAATCGCATTCGTTCAATAAATTGCCAGTTTCATGCATTTTAATCAATATGGATTCAGCTATGCAAGCGTGCTTAGTACGACAGACAATAGAAAAATCATTGGCTGTCGCTTTATGTATGTGCTTTGTGATTTCAGAATCTTGCGCTCTGCCTTTAATATGCTCATCAATACGAATAATCTGAAATTACAAAGCACATTCATAAAGCGACAGCCAATGATTTTACTATTGTCTGTCGTACTAAGCACGCTTGCATGGCTGAATCCATATTGACTAATTTAAAATCTCAAATGTAATTTAAAATAGGGGTACACCGATTAGTGATTTTGATAATCGGCCGATTACCGATTAATCGGTGGAAGGTAGGCG
Source organism: Prostheceraeus crozeri (assembly GCA_907163375.1). NCBI lineage: Eukaryota > Metazoa > Platyhelminthes > Polycladida > Euryleptidae > Prostheceraeus > Prostheceraeus crozeri. The sequence goes on along the minus strand of CAJQUW010014088.1, from coordinate 708,127 downwards.
ATTAATAGGGCCGATTATCTCTTTTAAATTCATCTAAAATCGACGTTTACCATGTACTAAAAGTAAAGGATTTAGTTAAAGGAAACTTAATAATAGTACATGTAAAGCGCACCAAATAAAAGGTAAATAAAACATGAATCCTGAATGTTTTAAAATAGTCCTATAATCCTAAAATAGCCCTGAATGTTCTATGCAAAAAGCTTTGAGATGTTAGTCTAGTCATACGCAGAGTTGAACAATTTTGAAATTTTCTCAATTGCTTTTGATTAGATTCTAGTAGGCTACCTGTTCCTCGTAGAAGCAATCTTGGTGACCGAAAGAAGCAAGAAGCTTTTTTCATGTAATTACATAAGCTCTTCATTCCAAGCAAAATCACATCGATAATCAGTATCATTAAAATAATAGAGACGAGGATGAACGGATCCATTTTCTAGGCAATGATGGCATGAAGGGACAGAAGTCACCCTTGCTGCTATGTCGAAAGCCGGGATGCGGAGTAGGAGTCGGAGTCCCGGAGTCCTATCATTTTTGCCGGAGTAGGAGTCCTATCAAATGATAGGACTCCGGTTTATAACTAGACCCGAAATACAATACAAACAAATTATTTCTCCTCGTGCATAGCTGTCACAATTTTGATGTCGACTTTCTCTGCCAAACAAAAGTACAGAGACAATGCTGCATGCAAAGCTTGTAATAGTTGAGGGAATGAACTATGACAGTGAAAAAAGGATTGTCGTTTCACTCCGTGATTTAGTAGAGAAGAGAAACCTTCCTAGCCGCGATCACACCTGCGCACCAAAGGTCATATCGGAGACAAAAGTAAAATACTAGTTTGTTTGAGAACATTACCTCTTGCCCTAACGTCAATCGTGTGTGATGACTCCTCCAAAACACATATTCAAATAGAAAGTTTTTAGAGAAGGATGAGGATTTTCCTGCCTGGCAGAGACTAGAGAAAACCGTGTGAAGCGCAACAACATCAACAAGTGATGTGCAAGGTTGATAAACTTTCATAGAAAATGATTGATTTGATACATCAATGATCACTAAAATCAGGCTCAGGCAAGCCCATAAATATCTATGATGTAGTTTACCAGATCTAGGCTTATATACTTGCCAACCGGAGTCGGAGTCTGAAGTGACTCGTAATTACTTGCTAGACTATAGGACTCCACTTCGACAGATGAAAATTTCATCCGTTATTTACTGAAATTAAAATAATATATAGGCCGATATTCCGCGCTAGGATTCGAACCCAGGTATTCCACTTGCACTAGTGAGGGCTACATCATAAGGCTACAATATCAGCTGGTCAGCTGCAAAGCGAAAGGTTACATGTCGCAGTCAACCAGAGACGAGATCGCGACATGGCCAAGGACTACTTAGAATTTAAAAAGCCTGAAAAGTTGAGATTAGTGCTTCTTCCAGAGTGGAAACCGAACCCTGGCCTGGATTTTTAGAAACACAACCGTTCTTAAGGCTATTTTCTTTGCCATCTTCTACAACCTGATATTTCTACATACAATGCATGCATTGCGTAGATGCGCAATCGAATATAATTTGTGCAGTTTACATGTGCAATTCTAAGTTTTTCATTGGTTCTTCATGTCCCAACTTAGTTCCCCCGGATGTGCCGCGACCTTGAGTCAATTTCCTTTCCAGTCAACTTCAGATAAACAATCTATTTCTATGTTTGAATCTGAGGTTGGTTGCTGTCATGGAAATCGGACAATCCGCTGTCTATGATAGTGAGACTAGAACAAGCAGTATCGTTTTGTTGATGGTCGCGGTCATTTCAGTTTATCATTTAGGCACCGATCTTGGTCAATGTTACTAAATCTTAAGAAGAGACAGACTGCTGAAACATGCAACAGTTAGAATACTTGAATGTATAAAGAGAAATGATAATAACTGAGAACATTTACAAAGTACGAGCTACAATAATAAGCTACCGGTAACCTTCCATTGTCAACCACTGGGGCATCGTTTAGGTACCGCTGTCATAACAACGCATGTCAACGATGTGCTATTGTCTTCAATGTGCATGTAGGCGTGTCGCCGAATGTGCTTCCGAGTACAAACAAGAAACATTTTTTATTTGTCTACGTGCATGTATTGTTGATATCCTATCGCTTTATCTGACCTGTAATAGTTATTTACGCAACTAGTGCAAAATATCCATCTTTATTGCTTTCTTCAAGGTCAACATATCTATGCACGAGCACGAAGGGCGAGGGCATAGAATGTTGATCGAGGAGAAAGCAAAAGATGGATATCTTTGCACGAGTTGTGTAGGTAATTTTATTTTTCACCGATATCATGACCATTATGACTAATCTAATTCTATGGTGAAATAATAAGCGGGTTTTATATAATTCAATCGCATATATCTATACAGAAATCTATAATTCAACCAGTGCAATAATGAAAATATTACTGCACGCCCGTGCAGTAATCTGCTTTACAGGTAAAATAAAGTGACAGGATATCTACATTATACGCACAGTGAAAAATAAAGCAGATTATTGCCCGCGCGGGAAATGTTAATTACTCCAATTCACTGGAAGGAGCATTATCTACGCCAATTATGAGTGCTCTTGCCCTGCTTTAGTATATAGACTAGATCTGTGAATAGATATTTACACTGCCACTCAGGTTCAACTTCTATTCAAAAACTCTTGATGATCATAGACATGTCAATCACTTCATTCCTTGATCATAGACTTCTAGCATATCATAGACTTCTTCTGGACAGATAGGTTGAAATTGGCTTCCTACATGTTCAGGCCAGAAAGCCTAAATTTGACTACCTTACAAATAGACTGTCACTCTGCATTATCAAATTTTTGCCAGCACAATGCATGTCAAGCACATTATGTATGTATATTTATGAACACTAGGTTTTAGGATGCATGTACAGCGAGATTTTGCGAAGAATAAGCGGAAAAGTCACCAAGAAAAATGAAATATCGATAATTCTGAACACCGCTTTTTCATTTTTTTAAGGAAAGAATCTATTTTCTTGGACAACTATTCAGTTTGATCTCATAGAATACCTTCCAACAAAGAATGCATGCTTGAAGCACAGATGCGTTTGGTGAAAAAGATCACATGATAAATTTTATTCAAAAGTTTTGCAGCTTCAGGGATGTCGAACATTGCCAACTTAATATTTCTGACAGTGCATTCACAGCAGGAATCACATTTTTTACATTTCAGAAGTGAAAGGCAACAAGCACCACTGGGATCATCTCGATTATTAGGATTCATATTGAAATCAGTCTTTGCACTCAAACATTTACTTCCTGTATACATTTCATCTTCTGTGGTTGACTGCACAATATTTTTATCATATCAAAATTTTCAGACTGAGTCCGGAAAACTTCAATGAGGAAATGTTTTTATTTTCTTGTCACTCTCTGTGCGATGACGATGGAGATAAAATAATTTGCTTCAGTCATTTCACGTATCCAGTCAAAGCACTTCCCAAGATAATACAAATGTTCTTTTCCAAATACTTGTCATCGCTCTCAGAAGAGCTCCATCACACGTCGCATCACTCCATATCTGTTCCAACCTCCTCACAAGTGGATGCTCAGGTTGATATTGCTTATTATGTCCATCATCATTGTTTTCATGAAAGTAAATGCAAAGAAGGATCTCCGTATAGTTCACGGTCCTGATCCCTGTTCTGTTCCCCCTGATTTCAGGACATTCATGGTGTGGGAGTCCGTGGATTCTCTGTTCCACTTGAAACTGTCCCTTTCAATGGTCATTGCTATGGGGGCTCTTCCGTCCGTTGACTTCGGGTTCACCATCAACTTTGTCAATCATTCCGAAGTGCAAAATAATTGTATCTGACTTCGAATTTCTATTGCTGGCTGGTCATCCAGAGAGATTATACAAAGTCATCATATTGACAACTTTGGAAAACTTGTGATAAATGATAAATACATCATGTGCTTGCTGGAATGGATTTCTCTCTGTTATAGATGCGAACATTCACAGATATTTCGACAGTCAATAATGCGACGACGCTGAAGGGAAGATTTCAACTCATGATCGCAATTTTTAATCCATGATCATTTTGAGATGTCACAAACCCAGGTAGAATGGCTTCCTCGTAGATGTTGGACAAAGTCGACATGACAAGAAATCCTCCGGATGTGTTTCCATTGCCAGGACATACACTTGAAAATGTGGCCATGCCGGATTATGGCTTTGTAGTTGTTTGGAGAAGCATCTAGGCAGAAATTGGAAGTATGATGGCAGTCCTTTAGATTACGCTTTTTCAATTCTTCCATTTTTCTTCCTTACTTGCCATCATGATGACGTATGTCCTTCGTGGTGGCATTGAAGTCACATTCATGGCATTGAAGGTTACACAAGACCGAATGTTTAGTTGGGATATAATACTTTCTACTAACTCGATGCAACAACAGATTCAAATTTCATTGTTATGCAGAGGAATGTATTGTTGTTACACTGTCATTGCATTTCGGTTGACAATCACCAGCGATATATTTGTTTGGTAATTGCATTCGAATGAATCGCACAGGAGACTCACTTCAAATAGTCATCCATCAGCTATAAAATTCGATCTTCTGTAACACAACTGTTGATTGGCCTGAACATGTAGAAAATGATTTCAAATTTTGCTCACCTATCTGTCCAGAGAAATTTAGAAGTCTATCATCATAGCACGTCGTCAAATAAAATTCTCTACGCAACTCGTGCATGAGATTGCTTCATCATAGCATTCGAGCTAAAATCGCCCTCACCAGGGAACATAGAAGTGGATAATAGTGCACTAGAATGGAAGTTTGATATCTTGCCCATGTACAATGATGGCACATGGAAAATCTATGGTTTGTAGATCAGATTCGATCTAAAGCATCGTATCATAGTCAAACTATTTGCCAAGTTGGTTGTGGCAGTTGTTGGCAGCAAATTACAGGATTTTCATGAAGAGAATTGCAAGTGAGATGGCGGCATAGTTTCATGTGAAATAGCCTACTATTCCATGGATTAATATGCTGTGTCTATTTGTAGCAGTCACTGACAACTATTTCCCAATTTTTCGATACTGGAATGTGAATCAAAAATTGGTTCAGAGTCATAATGAAAAGTAGTCGGTGTGCTGTTTGTGAGAATATCTCAAGAATTCAAAGATAAAAATTCTAATTATTGGACAATTTCTCCTTCTAGCGGTTAAGAAACCTGGCGCTTTCTGGAATAAACACATTGAAAGCTTCTTTGCCGACAGTCACTTCTCAGATAAATGAAATATCGCTGGATCCTTTCAATTAATTGCTAAATGACTTATGTGATATAGTGTTATGATATTTTGGAAGCTCATATTCGAAAGCATGGAAAGGTTTTGAAAATTATTCAAATATATTGAACAGGGGAACCCTTTTAAGTAAAATGAATGCTCTGAGATTTCTTGGCCTCTGATTTCAAGCTGGAGCAATGCATGCTCTGTAAATCGACATTACAAGTTGCGTATGTGTCTGATTATACTCTTGATTGATTATAGGAGCGATATTTCAAAATGATGAACGTACAGAACGTTTTACAGGATTTCCTTCTTTGTCATCCTGTCGCTGCAGTATTTTGTAAATTCACTATTGATTTTGTGTACATGATCTCTGGACTAGGGGCAGCAATCCAGATCACAACTTGACTTGACAATTAAAAATGCCAACCCGAAAACAAGAGAGCCAGCTCGCAACATTTGCTTTTTGCCCCAACTAAGTTCCCCCGGCGTGTGCCATAATTTTCATGCAATTTCCATTCTAGGACTTTCTATGGTATTATTAATTTCTATGCCAGGGAACCCTAGTTCAAGCCATGGACATCTATATACTATCTATATAGATATCTACTACTTTACTATATAGATACTACTTTACTATATAGATATCCATGTTCACGCGCAGCGCAGATAACTAGGGTTCCATGCCATCACCCTACTGCATTGGGCATCTAATATATCTAACTCGCGGAATGCTATAAAGAATCAATCATAGAGTAGGGATATATAGGTAGAGTGTCGACTCAATGAAGTATTTGTATAAAGTGAGAATTTTTATATCAAAAGATTCAGTTTTTTGCGGAGATAACGTTCCTGTGGTCCAAAAATTATTTGAGCAGTTTTGAAAAAGTCAAAATTTTACGAGATGACGCTCCTATATAAGTAGTATGAAACAAGTTGGATATCAGGCTGATTGTCAAGGGAAATTCATGAACCGCATTATAATGGAAGTCCTCATGAAAAAGTCGCGATGTTATTCGTGCTTTCTTGGTTGAAATTTCAAGTTTTTAATTGAATTTTCACCGGCATGATTTTATGATTCACTAAATTCATGTTTCATCTCTTGAATCTGAATAGTGATGTGGAACCATTTAACCTTTCAAAGTTAATTGAAATCATTGTCTTTGATTAAGTTATTTTGCTCTACCAGTGGCAGGTTGCCTGTGATATGATCACGCTTAAGAAAATACACTTGAGGTTGAGCATGACAGCAATAGGAGCCCATCGAATTGTTAATTTAGCAAGAATTACCTCTCCAACGCCGTCATGACACTGAGAATCTGTAAAATACCATCATTCCTTCTCATTACAATCATGATCACTCAATTCCTTGGTAATTTCTTGAAAACTGCAAAAGTTTTGCATATCTTACGTTTGGCAACAATTACCAACTGTATCCCCATCGAGTTCATTTGATTCATTTGCCCTACGAAGAAAGACTGAGAGCTCTGAAACTCCCAACACTACAATGTCGTCGTCGGATTATGGACCTTACAACCGTGTTCAAAATATGTAACCACCTTACTCCAAGTGATCCTAATTCCTTCTTCACCTTTAGTGTTTCCCGAACCCGTGGACATAACTACAAAATTTTCCGCCACCCAACAAATTTGAATTGTCGCCTATCCTCCTTTTCCCACCGCATTATAGATGACTGGAACCGCCTCCCCGACGATATTGTGAACAGTGAAACGGTGAAACAGTTTAAACGAAAGCTTTTTATGTTTTATTGTAACTTCTAATTGTTCCCTCCTGAATGTATTTCCTGTGTTGCCTTGGTGCTCCTTGCACTTATTGGTGTACTAAATAAATAAATAAAAATCGAAAGTGGATACACATTGGGGATTTAATAAATGCGGAGTTAGCACTCTACCGAATATACCTACTCTATGTCTCGTGCTGTTCGTGAATTGAAATAATCATCCATTTCTTGAAGTTCATCTGAGCACAGAATCTTTCAGTGGGTCAGTTCTCAGTAAGAAGAGCGTTTATGTGAGCTTAGTGATAATTCAAAAGCGGAAACTCTGTATCATTTTATGTTAAAAGGTTCATTTTATCAAAATTGCGATGAGAAGCAGTGACTTTGTTATGCAAGTTACATTACAACAGAATTCAGTAAATTGATGAATATTTTAACTCAAAAGCTGGTAAAATCTATTGCAAAGTTTCTCCAGATGGCAAACGATTTACGAACGATAACTAAAGAAAACACTAACCAAAAAGTATAAAATCTGGAAATTTATTATTGATAATTCCCCTCTCCCTCCAGATCGGAATATTTTTCTTCAACACCGCCGAACGCACGGTGTTTTCAAATTGTGTTTTCATAAGCGTATGTGAACGTACATACTCTTGTTCTCCAATGTTCTAGGAAATAATCATTTTTGACTTTATGACTTTGACTTTCTGTCACGCACAAAAAATGAGTGACAAATATGTGACAATGAGTGACAAAAAACTAGTTGTGCAAATATGAGTAACTATTATTTATTTCTTAATAAAACTTCATGAACTTGCATTAAACATTAACTTCCTCGATTACCCAAACCTTTTTCTTGATAGATTGGATGAGATGAAAGAAACATATTGCCTGCTTCATGTTGGCATTTCTCTGTTGTTGTTTTGAATCGAAATAATTGAATTGGAATCCTTCAGGTACTACACGCCGATCGTGTCTCCTTGATGAAGTCTCTATCTAATTTTGTTGATTGATGTGCGGAGGTGAAAGGGAATACGGGTTTCGGATAAACTCTCCGGAACTTGACGTGATCGTTATAAATAAGAAATAGTGTGCAATTTTAATTCTATTCATTCCGTGGGACAATGCAAGCTTTTACGAATAATAGAATGCGCGATATTTAGAATAAGAACAGTTTTTCATTTGTATTTCCTGGGAACAAACATAGAAATGAGCATAGACAGGAGTTTGTGACAAAGGTAAACAGCTTCTCTTGTAATGGCGCAGATCGTAGGAGAAGGTAAGATGCGCAGGCTAAAAAAATGCAATTGTAATTGAATTGGGCCAAATAATAATTTTACTTGCAGCAAGAAACAGTCAACAAATTGCAATTATATGAGAACAGAATGTAAATGCACTTGCTGTTGGTGATACGATAACAATATTGAAAAAGGGACAGATACAATAACCAACTTTATGTATAGCGACTGAAGAGGACTTTTAGATATCGGGGCAATTACTTCCCTAATTTAGCGCTAAGTTAGATATCGCGAACATACACGAGTGGAGAAAGTTGGTCAATGGACACAGGTTGCTTGTCAGCTGTTTATTTGACTGTGTTAATTATAAGCTCCCATGGAATCACGCTATTCTAGCGTCTTTCAGGAAAGATTTGAGACCAATCAGTATAGACAATTATGTGAAACAGATAACTTGTTAACGGCAAATATTTAGAGAAAAATGTAAATGAAATGGGAAAGATGTGACGTAGTGTATCTGTAACAAGATGGATATTGCACACTCGGACGCTCCTCTGTACAATAACCCTTACATATTCTTGTTGTTGACGTTCATGTTTCATATATTCATATCATGAAATTACAGCTTTACAGCAACAGCCTGTATACTTTATTGCATGAAATAGTCTTTTATTGTATTTGAATATTGAGATAAATTCTTTTATCTAAGTTTGTGCATTGTGATTACAGTGAAAGTCACTTGTTGGAACAAGTGAGCGAGTATCACGCGATTCAAGATACCAGAACATAAAGCAGAGTCCTCAGAGTTTTATGAAAGTAGGCCTATTGTGCTTTGCAAGATACTACAGAGATTAATTCACCAGACAATGCCTCACTGTAAACTGTACACAGCTATTTTGCAGACAATCTATCAGCCAAATAAAAATCTTGTACATTATTTATGTTATTTGGTGTTTATTATTAAGTATCTGTTCAATATCGTATTAATGAACAAATTTTCTGCTTATCAGATAATTATTGTCTCATCGCACGGACTAATTGGTAGCATTACGTTTGCTGCATATGATACTACTCATAAATAGTCAGGCAATCTTCAATTATGTGTAGATGCGACGCATAAAACAAGAAAAGTTCTGTTTTTAGACAAAGTGTCTTGGCAATAGTGCTCAGTTCTGGACATTTCACATCTTGATGCCATACAAACGTACTACATGATTCGCAACAAACGTTTGTCGCAGCACATCGAACATCTAAAGAGAATGACTAATAAAAGACACCAACACCCAGGAATCGAACCGAAGTCCGCGATATACCGTCAGCGCGGCTCAGTGAGGAATGTGCGAGCTCGTCTCCACCACGGACTTCGGTTCGATTCCTTAGTCGGTCGAGTCCAGTCGGGGAATCAATGGCGTTGGTTCTTTTATTAACTTAATACTTGTCATTCTCTCTAGATATTTTAATTCAGTCCTCAAAATGTTCTTTACTATATTTACGGGGATATTTGCCTCCCTACCGGTACGCGAAAGATTAGCAATAAGGTATGAGTTATTCTTAAATAGATAAACAGAGTGATGTGTGTGTGTGTGTGAGAGAGAGGATATGTGATTAGGTATGTCTAAATATAATTCGCTGTCACTGAGGCGTTTCAGAGACAATTTTATTTGAATTGAATGTTAGGTTTGTTAACTACTAATGACGAGGTGGTCAGTAATATAAAGTCTGCATCTCATTTTGCAAGGAATATTAAGAAAATAGAGAGATTTGTCTGATAATTTGGCTGTTAGTTGTCTGTTTTCCATTGCCTAATATTGTCTGTGTGAATTGATTAATCACCATGGCGGAAATTTTGGCTGCTATTTGACTGCCTATAGTGCGATCTGTGATCCTCTATAATTCAGGAAGCTATGTGACATAAAATGTCATAGAAAATGTCTTAGTGTGCCTGCATAGTGTACGCATACAGATACTTCTCTATTTAAGTAATGCGCATAGATCCGACTTAGAATTATGATTCTACAAACTTCGTTTGGAACGTCATTGCAAACAAATTGGTTGCAAGGTAATGCGGTGATGCATGATGCGGAAAGGAGATGCAATCTTGACGACTTCAGCAGACAGACAATCAATTTACTCCACTATCTGTACAGATCAATCAATTAATAATAAATTGCAATCATTGACTGAGGCAAGGTTAAATGCAGCTAACGTTTCATAATCTCTGACCACACGCCATGAAAATGACATGAACATAATGAATTTTGTTTGACATAAGGTATTTGCACATTGTTTTCGCAATCAAAGGATGAATTCTGACCTGCTTCAGAACAACCTGCTTTTCTGGGTTGCAGATATTCTCCCAAGGTTCAGGCTAGACTCAGGCCTTGTGAATAACTTCTAAATCGGTTCACGCCTAACGCTATCCACATCGGACATTATTTAGGATCTTCCACAACTCCGATTTCTATAGGCTAAATAGCCAGAGTTATAGCTAGTCTATGATAATTTTGATATAACTACAGCTTGTGTCTACTGTGGCCATTCGAACATCGACCGCTTGACACCGAACTAATGTCATTAAATTTGTGTTTCACTCTTTTTATATCGACCCATAAATTGAAAAGGGGAGTTTTTTATTTGGTTTTTCTGGTTTTCCCTGAAACGATCATCTTGGTCAACTATGTATAGCTAGTTTAGAAACGCCACAGTTTATGTTAATATTCCGGAATACTGCAATGCATGCACGCTAGTTTAGAACTGCAGCATTTAACTGCTTTTAAACAGATCGAAGCAAAGATTCATTTTTCAACTGACAGAACTTGTGCTGGAAGGTTCATTATCAATATTGAAGCTGAAACTAAATTTGAGGACTCGATGCGTTTTGGATTGTATTTCCCTTCTCTATAAACACTTCAGTTTTACTCAAGGAGATTGTTTATCCTCTTTTGTCAATGCAATTCCCCGGATGATTTCGTTGATAGATTGGCAATTGCAACAATAATTAGCTTGCATTGTGAGGGACACGATGTCCATCAAATTCACATTAAATAAATACGTTCCCCTTGACTTCCTTTCCCTTTTTTTTTTTCCTTTATTTTATCACTACTTGTATCTTATGTTTTCAGTACGTAGTTTATTTAACCTTTATTTACTTGTGACCTCTGTACATATTCCTGTTTGCGTCAGACAGTCTGATCGAGCCATTGTGATCTGTATTCGTAACCGTGGTGTCTCCGTTGTAATCATTGTTGATTCATTCTGTCGTGTACCCTCAAAGAGACAGCGTGCGCAGGGAATAAATGATTTATGGACTTCCGGCTTTTGAATGCATTATGGAAATGGGCCTATACTAAAAGATTATTTCGATATTGGAAGCAGCGCCTAGATATCATCACCATCAAGAAGTTGGATGAAGTTATATCCCTATCAGGCAAGATCGCTTATCATAAGGAGCGTTCTTACTTTCTCATGCGGTGTATCGAACATGGAGTGGCACCCAGCAATGTTCAGCGACGAATCACTGATGCCGGTTTGAGAATTAACAGATCTAACATCCGATGTTTCATGACAGCATATGTGTCTGACGCGAACGAGAAGGTGAATGGTTGGTCCAAGAGAAGAATTAACTTAATTTGCGAGCTCAAAAGCTCCCTGTCAATGTTTGACATTATTTTGATGTACAAGAGTTCTTGGAGAACTTCTAAGCAGCAGCTATACTCCAGAAGGAGGCACAATGACAAGAGTTTGGCGTGGTTGCTCAAACGGTATCATGGCTTCAACCGATTTGCCCGATACTGTCATCAACATCAGCAATCAAGTCATATCGCCATCTTGTAAAGAGGCCCTCAAGTTTGGAGTCTCGAACTTAATCCCACCGAAGAATGTAGACAAAGTGGGTATATTCACCGATCTGGAGCGGCTCAACCACCAACTCAAGTCTGAAACTGCCGTCTCAGAGGATCTCGCGAAGGAATGCCAAGTGCAGCTGAGTAAATCGGCCTACAGACTCAGTCGTCTACCGGTGGAAAGGTCCACGCAAGAGGCGAAGGTCACGGCGGCAATGCAGCAGCTGAAGAGTCAGAACCTCATGGTCTTTAAGACTGACAAGGGCAATGGCACGGTCATCTGCGAGAGAGAACAGTACCTTGAGCGGATGAACTCCATACTGAACGTTGACAAGTTTGTGAAGCTGTCAAGCACTATCGAGTGGAACGATAGAACAACAACCTCTCTTCTCAAGCTCGTGCGCTCATTGGTGAGCAATGGACAGTTACCAGATGTGACAAATTGATCCCAACAAGTGCGACTATCCCAAGGATGTACGGTCTCCCGAAGTCCCATAAAGAAGGATGTCCCTTCCGTCCAATCCTCTCAATGGTTGGTTCGGCGTACCACAATCTGGCGAAGCAAATCGATGAGTGGTTCCTGAAGCCTATCCTGTCTGCGTTCAAGACCCATACTGTTCGCGACTCACCTCAGTTCGCCAACAGCATGCAAGCCTTATTCCTCGACAGTGAGACAGTGATGTTCTCCGCGGATATCAAATCTCTTTTTACAAACATACCTGTGGAAGAGACAATAGATATTATATGTGACGCTTGGTATCGCTCGCGACGAAGACCCCCTGTGGTTGGCAAGGCAACGATCTCGGAGAGGAACCTACGACTTCTCCTACAATCTGTAACAAGAAATGTACGATTCGTTTTCAACCAGCAGTTGTACCAGCAGTCAGACGGACTAGCAATGGGCAGCCCTCTCAGTGGCTCATTTGCCGACATCTTCGTTGGCCACCATGAGCAGCATCTACTGACGTCCAGACTCAAGCGACACAGGTTGTGCTCCTATCATCGATACGTGGATGACATTCACGTGGTCATCAAGAAAGAATATCGTGACATCTTCATCAAGGACTTGGCAAGAATGCATCCGGCCCTTGAGTTCACCTTTGAGGATGGGACTCACTTTCTTGATGTGCAGCTTCATCGTAGCGGTAACTCCATCACCACATCCATCTTCAGAAAGCCCTCGTTCACTGGACTGTATCTCAACTACAACGCCTTCTGTCCCAAGGGATACAAGGTCAGTCTGGTGAGAAGTCTCCACGAACGCGCACAAAGGCTATGCAGTACTCAGCACTACGAGGCAGAGGTGAGCTTCTTGAGGTGCACCTTGAGTCAGAACGGCTATCCCAACTGGTTCATCGACAAGTTCAGTCAAAGATCCGAACGTCCTACCGCTGCTCCAACCGCAAGCAAGAAGACAGTTCGCTTTGGCATCCATTCTTCTGCGCCACTCGACTGACCAGAGCTGAGAAATGTCAAGAAGGCCCTCGAGGAGAGCGTAGCCTTACGTCAACGCAGTGCCGTGTAACCGGACAAAGAAACTGGCTCCAAACGCGCCCAAAGACTCAATCCCGACATCCCAGAAACCACTTGTCGTTTACTCCTATCGCTGCGCTTGCGGAGCAAGCTACGTGGGGAAGACGGAGAGATGTCTTGACAAGCGCATCCGGGAGCACATCCCTAAATGGTGTGAGGCAGGCAAGCAAAGGCCTCGATCAAAGCAAACGCCGTCTTCAGCTATAACGCAACACCACCTGTCTTGCAGCCACCGTCCGTCGAGAGCTTCCTTCAAGGTATTGCAGTGTCGACGTGTTCATATGGAACTCCGCATTGCTGAAGCAGTGTGCATCAGACTCCCTTCACTTGTGTGCACAGTGATTTTGTTTACAGCTGTGCTTCCTGCTTTGATACTTCCTTTCTTCCCTTTTTTTTTTTCCTTTATTTTATATCTTACTTGTATCTATGTGTTTTCAGTACCGTATATATTAAACCTTTATACTTAGTGACCTCTGACACATATTCCTTTGCGTCAGACATCTGATGGATCGATTTGTGATCTGAATTATTAACCGTGTTGGTGACTCCTTGTAATCATTGATATTCATTCTTCTGTCGTGTACCCTCAAAGAGACAGCGTTGCGCAGGGAATAATGAATTTAAGAACTCCCGCTTTTGAATGCATTATAAATACGTTCCCCGCCATAATTAATCTATGTTGGGTTTGCTATCTGAACTTGTGATGCCAATCTAATCATTGCTGACTATATTCATAAAAATTTATCCATAGCATAATTGACTGGTGACAATAAAATCATAAATATGACCACAAATGTTGAAGAAAATATATACGTTGATTTGATTCGGAAATATCTCACAATTATAGATTTGGAGACGTGCCATTTGATTTGAGGGACACATCCAGAATCGTGGAAAAGAATGAATCCTTCAATGTAAGATATAGATAGTAATAAGATATATAATAATAAGACATAGCTGCACCTCTCAAAGCTTGTCGGAACGGGAGTACATGTTCACTCGGAAAACAGAAAAAGCAATCTCTCCCTCTTTTACGACGATTCTTTATTTGGTACAATAGCGTTACCCGACGCGTTTCGTCTCAGGAAACCTCTATGTTTGAAACTCATTCATTTTTTAATCTAATTGTTGAATTGTAAATGTAAAGTTCCGCAATTACATAGAAATCGGTTCAATGTGCTACATCCACAGAATTAGACAGGTCGTCTCTTCTTCTGTTTGACTAGAAAGGAAGCATTGGAACATGTGACGTTAATGAAGTGGCACAATCTGCTGACATAATACCATAGCAATCGAACAAAGAGCAGCCAATTCAACATTAAACACGCCAAATTGTGCGACGTTTCAGTGACTGTTATCAACCGGATGACATAGCGAAGAGACACAGTCGATGTCAAGTTCTACAGAGAAGTTTGTGAACGCTTTTTCGTGCGCCTGCTAACGTTTTTAATAATGATCGGAGGGCCCAGCATTATCGAGAAAACTTTTGCGCAATGATCTGAATTCTTTGAATCTGAAGGAATCATGGCGATCGGAGCACTCTGAAGGAATTTACAGCAATCCGATTTTCCTGAGAGGTTTTCACTTTGTTTCCTGATACATGACAGTAAGATGAACATTTCGAATATTAGAAGAGCCTTTGAGCTGCTGATATCCATGCAGAAAAGTTCTTTGATTGCGATGTCTAAAGAGAAAGCATTTATAGGCGTGCTCTACTGCAGTTGATCATTCTATGTCATAGAAGTCCATTCTCTCAATCATAGCAACTGAAAGTTAATCACGAAGTTAGCTACAAAAAGGAGATAAAACACAACAGAGAGATAGAGAACATTCGGGTAAGTTGACAAAGAATGCTTCCTACTTAAGTCATGGATTTCTGTCTAAATGCAGCAATATTGGGTACAAATTGAGCGCTATGAGTCTATGACAAACCGACAAGCCAGACAAAATTCTGCAAGTCGATAGTTTAGAAACGGTTTCAGAAATCATCGGTCACGCTGTCAGATATCTATGTAATCTCTGTAAGGTATCAAAAATTTCTTTTTGCCCACTTATTAAGTTCCTGCATGTGCCATCTGCTTGAATCAGTTTGCACTTCTAGCAAAGTGATATGATTAAACAATCTAAGTCTGTGGTTACACCACTCTCGCACTTCGCGCACGGTAATCGCTCGTGATATAACGTTAAATTATCCATTCTTGTCTAACTAACTTAAACCAATCGAATGTCGGATTTCCCTGGTAATCTTTAGCTAATTCATCTTTGTGCAACAAGTGGTAATTCATAATATAAAATCCAAATTCCTTCTTTTTCACAAAATTTTGAAATTTTGCCAAATTTGGCCATGACCTCCCTTAATGGTTCCGAGTTACATTTATGATGTAAAAGGAGTTAAATAATCTGAATAGACACTTTTAGGTACAAATGAAGATTGACAAGAATCCTTTGTGAATAGAATAGTGAATAGTGAATGCATAAAATGTGGAGGCCTTTCTATCAATAGTGGTCATTCATCTTCATTAAAAAAACAATATTCTACAGGTCTATTTGCTCTTAAATGAGATCATGTAGACAATTGACGACTTGAAAATAATTACGGTTTTCAAGTGATTATGAAAAGATGCGCAACAACTTCCGAAATCTAGCCATGAATAGTGTTGCATTACACAGAGATTTTGAGTGCCCTTGATATCTATGGTTGAAATTATGAATGTGATATGACTCACATCTTTATCTGAAAATTATTGCACAAAATGTTTGCAATTTGCATAGTGGCATTCAGATTCTTGAAAACGGCAGTTTCAAACAATATTACTAATTTGACATCCCACTGGCTCAAAGACAACGATTTTTGAGTTATGTGTGGAAATGCGCCGTAAGCTTAATCACGCAGAACATTAACTTTGGAGGACCACGATTCAAATGAAGCAGAGGATCCAATCGCTCCCTGTATGGATGGGATTCATCACTTTGATTTTAAATTTCCAGATCTACAAATTAGGAATTTCGCTACTTGACTCAAACAGTCAATTTCAAAGTACTTTTAGCTGTGAACAGACACATTTTTCATTAGTCACTCCTTTTTTGTGTCTGTGAACATCGACATCCGCAAATGCTCTCCATCCCATCCTCTACAACTTGCCATAAAGTTCCGCCATTATTCAAAATCGAAATTCCTGTGTGCAGTAACGAGTGAAAACAGACATTAAATGGCAAGCTCGCTTCCGCAATAGACATCCGACCGAAAAACCTCGATTCTTCAACTATTCCTGCTCTTACAATCCCTTAAAAGAATTAGACACATTCGTTATTAATTAATTGTAGAACTAGCTAGTGCTCTTGCAGTTGAAATACATGCCAAACCATTAATTGTATTCCGAAATCAAGATTGATCAGTCGCAAATATGCACCATGCATTCAGACAGGGGAATGTCCTGATTATCTCAAGAATGTTAAGTTGAGAATTCACAAGATGTTGCGGTACGGTGGAAGGCCGCATAGTGAATGATGATAAAAGATGATGCTTTTATTTTTGCCGATCATTGAAAGTCTCAGGAGAGTGACACCGTAAGCCACTCATTTTCTCTTTGATAACTGAATATTCCGATAGGTCGAAAGGTTTAAGCATGGCCCCCTCGCACACAGTCTAGCAAACTTCTTAATGTCAGAGTTGAGATGTAATTTGTTTAAAGTGGACTGTAGTTTCATATATTATTATAGATAATATAGATGACTGTAAATGTATTCTTGATAATTTAAGTGAAGCAAATAAGTTAAAACAATTTCTGAACCAACAGCATCTGAATTTGGAATTTACCTCTGAAGTTGGAGGCTCAAGTGTTTTTTTTAGATGTAAGCATACAGTAAGCATGTCAAATACAGTAGAAACTAGTGTGTTCCGAAAGGATGAATACTGGGCTGCTATTAAACTTAGGAGACAATTGTCCTAAGCAATCATAAAGATTGCAGAGTGCTGATAAGATCACTCTACAATCCTCATGATTATCAGCCGCACGGCAAAGCCAGGATAAATAAATGCAGAGCAGCCTGTTGTGCAGTCCTTTATCTTGTTCAGCCATTCTAGATATTTTAAGCTAGTTTGGGCCATTCCGAGCCGCACTGATGAACCCTTGTAGAGTCTACGGCTGCCAAGGAATTGTTGTGCTCATAAAGTAGGGATATGCAGGTAGAGTGTCGACTCAAAAAAGTAGCTGTATACAGTGAAAATTTTTATATCAAGGGATTCAGCTTTTTGCGGAGATAACGTTCCCGTGGTCCAAAAAATTATTTGAACAGTTTTGAAAAAAGTCAAAATTTGCCAATTTATATACTACCGAGATGACTCTCCTATATAAGTAGTACGAAACAAGTTGAATATCAAAAGGAATAAATATTTGATAATAAGCATCCTAAATAAAGCGGAAATCAAGCTGATTATCAAGGGAATTTCATGATTTATAGAATAATGGAAATTTTCATGAAAAGTCGCGATGTTATTCGTGCTTTCTTAACTGAAATTTCAAGTTTTTAATTCAATTTTCATCGGCATGATTTTGTGATTCACTAAATTCATGTTTCATTTCTTGAATCTCAATAGTGATGTGGAACCATTTGCATTTTTCAAAGCTAAATGAAATCATTGTCTTTGATTATGTGATTTTGCTCTGTCAGTGGCAGGTTGCCTGTGATGTGATCACGCTTAAGAAAATACCCTTGATGTTGAGTATGAAAATGATGGCAACCCATCGAATTGCTAATTTAACATTATCTCTCCAAGGCTGTCATGACACGCAGAATCTGTAAAATACCTTCATTCCTTCTGCATTACAATCATGATCACTCAATTCCGTTGTAATTTCTGCAAAACTGCAAAAAATTTGCATATCTAACATTCGGTGACAATACCACCTGTACCCCCTTGAGTTCATTTAATAAAATCGAAAGTGTATACAAATTGGGGATTTAATAAATGCGGAGTTACCACTCTACCTAATATTGGAAAAATTCCTTGGCTTTTGGTCATAATTTTTTTTCTTTGGAAAGAGCCAAATTCTATTGTTGGATTGAATTTTATTCTCTAACGTTCGATTGAATTCAGCTATTATCTATAGCTATCTTCAGGAAATGATTTTATGGCATTATAGAAAAAGATTTGAAAATTCACATCTGCATACAAGCGATACAAAATTACAAATAATACAAAACTATGTACAAAATTTTTGGGGACGGTATGGAAGAGTGGAAGCTATGCGGCAGGTAGTAAAGGGTTGCATAGTACCATTAGCATTTGTTAAATGACCTGACATAGAAGAAGGAAAATGTGATGTGAATTAAGAAATCTGATTACCATAGAAGGCATAGAAGTAGATAATAGTATTGGTATTGTTAATTTCTTTGATAGAAGGTATGTGAAAATATGTAAAAAACATCAGAGTCAACGAAAGAGGAAATCTCTATAACTGTCCAATTCGTGCTTGGCATTAATATACGGTTTCAGTTTATTTATATAAAATGCCTCACGTAATCGGAGATTCTCGACAGCGTATATGCAAACATCTTTCTGTGCTGCCGATGTAGGTGTTTTTGCATTTTTTACATAAAATTTGATATACGACGCATTTTCGGAAACACAGACTGTTGTTCTTGATGGGACAGTTTTCAAGTGTACAGTTTTGTTCAGTTACTTTTTGTTTCATTGCACTGCGCAGAGTTTTGCTTTCTCTTGTAATTCGGACGTTTATATTTTCACGATGAAATAAATTCTTGATCTGATTGTCGACCTTTTCAGAAACATACGGGAATGGAAAATATATACCATCAAAATAGACATGATAGTGTCAGACATGATTAATCGTGCGTACATAGTTTCAAGTAATTGGATCATCCTAGGTAGTGAAATTTAAAAAGTTCTCTACCTTTTTCATACAGTATAAAGTCAGTGAAACTTCATCAGACATGCAAGCTAATCAAAATGAGAAGGTCAGAGCAATGGGCATCAATAAGCTCCTTGAGTAATGAAACGTTGAACGAATTCTACCTATGTAGAAAGCCAAATAAAGACATGTTGCAAAATTTACGATGGGTAGGGGCTACTTTACTTTCACCAATATAACCCAAGGACTAAATGATTTTTTTGCAAATGAAGTGTTAATTCTATTTGAGGGAGGGCTGCATGAATTTATTTTCTGGCTTACTGTCTCGGTACACGATTTTGTACATTGATGAGGCAGAATATAAAAAGAAGAAATCGAAATAAAAAAAAGATCATGGCGGTGACGAAGAGCTCGAGACGCATGAGTTGCCATAGAAGTAGAACTTATATCAATTGTCCAAGATGTGGTGCTGACCATTTTGTTTCTATTGGTTGTAGATATCGATTTGCATGAGTATTAGTTGACTTATTATTGATTACATCATTTCCGATTATTTTGAAAAGCAATTAGCACATCAAATGAAACTTCAGTGAGTGCCATATTCTTTGTATAGGAAAGCAAGTGTGAAGGACCGATTAATATATTTGAAGACAAAGTGACAGTTAAAATCAGAACACGAGGCCTTTCGTCCGCTCTAAGTCGTGTGTTGACGCGGAACTGGTGTTAATCACAGGAACATAACTTAGTAACATGCAATGTGAGACAAGGAGTGTGTGCCATGGCAACCCAGGGCCAATCACGAACTGCTTCTGAACTTACAGGTCAGGAGAAATCGCTTGAATGGCCAGAGCCTGCATGAAACAAAGCACACTTCTGACATCGGATCTACAGAAAATTTTAAAGCGCTCTCTGACACCTGAGAGATCACATCCGTTGGCAAGTAAAAGGCGAACAATAGAGCTCTCGGGCAAAGACTTGGATCGAGGAGGAGCATTCCGCCCTTCCAACAACCACTTGGGTATATGCTCCTTGACGCGTTTACCCAAGGATCTTTCCATTCTGCCAATAGACCCATGTTCATTAAATACTTCTTTTCATAAAATGGCAGCTATTCAGGTCTGCTCCCAATTTTCAACTGAGGATACAACTTGATATTTAGTTAATTCATTTACATTTTGATAAGATTTGTATTTCATGCGAAGAATAACAATGAAAATATGTTTCATAAAGAGACATATTCATTCTACAATGAGAAGTAATACCAAGGGAATAAAAGTATTGATGATATATTTCATGTTGATAATCTGAAAACCAGGAACTCATAATTGGGGCACTTGTTGAACAATAATAATTACTTTTATCGTCATATGGATTTTTCTCTATTTGGGTTGACACTAGATTATGTTTCACATACCATGCCTGACTCTGTCTCCTTCTTTAATAATGAATACATGTACATTGATCTGATTTATTTAATTTCATGTTCATTCCGATGGCGATTAGTGTCTGGATATCTGGATTTCCGATTTGCTTTTAATGTCGCTTTTTCTTTAAACATTAATTGCTTTTCATTGTAGCTGACATTTTGCGGAAGTTTCATTTCAGAATTAAGAAAGCAAATCTTAAGATCACAATCATGAGATATAATGAGGAGGTAGCAAGCTTGCACATTTATATAATAATAGCAATCATCAGGGTTGGAACCGGCCGCCGGCCTGGTAAAAGTATTGAAGACCGGCCGACCACTCATTTCGCCGGCCGGTCATTCAAATTATAGGCTTATGTCGACCATTGACGACATTCATCAGAGAATCAATTGTCTAGTCAGCTAAAATAGAATAGCAGCATTGTAGGAGTGTGACAACATAATGTCTATGACGCAAACATTGCGAGCTGTTTCTTGAGGATTATTCTTCGAATCATTATTCAAAGTGGTTGACAGCCGTGCAATATTATTGATAGTCCGACAGCTACGGACATTTTCTTCCTGAATTCGTGCATTAGCCTATTGATTTTAATATGCAGATAGTCACGTATATGTGCATTGGGAAATTTTGGAGATAGTCAGCCTTTTGACTTGCCGGTCATAGGACCGGACATTTCCGTAATCACAATTTTAAGGCAACATTGAATAAAATTGTTACTGGAATATTAAGCTTGGCCTTACAAACCGGAATTAATTCAAAGCAAGCTGTTAGCTATGTCATGTATCAAAGACTAACAGCAGCCTCATTTATTAAAATAGTCTTCTCTTCAGCATTAATCAAAGACTACTATCTTTTCTCAATAATTAGCGTTCAAGAGTTTCCGATACGAGTTTACTAAGCTATGACGTTCATAAACATGAATCCGGGTGAAGTAAAAATCAAACAAAATATCCAATCAATATTTTTATGAAACCGGTGGTGATGAACAATGTGATGAAAATTAATGACTTGATGGGAATTTGAGTCTCAGCGTTTTGTTTTAGCTGTAGGTACGGACGGTACTCTCTCTTCCACAGGCAAACCCATTTAACGACAGTTTTGACAAGATACTGTAAATTCCTCAGCATTCCTGAGATGGTCATAGTTTCAATTATAATTCAATCTAAATTCACCATATTCATGGGGTAATATTTCCTCGAGCATCCAGGACCTATGTACGCCTGAATTGTGGCCTGTGATACGCTTTTAGCTTATCTTGGTCTCTTAAATTTGATTCAATTCGCTAAATCCATTTTCAGCAAGGTGCTCCTTATCTTAATCATAATCCAAGGGCATAGAGTAGGTATATTAGGTATAGTGGTAATTCCGCATTTATTAAATCCTCAATGTGTATACACTTTCGATTTTATTAAATGAACTCAAGGGAGATACAGGTGGTATTGTCACTAAATCTGAGATATGCAATTTTTTGCAGCTTTGTAGATATTACAACGGAATTGAGTGATCATGATAGTATAATACAGAAGGGATGATGGTATATCACAGATTCTCAGTGTCATGACGGCCTTGAACAGTTAATGTCTGTTAAACCAGCAATTCGATGGGTTCCTATTACTTTCATGCTCAACCTTAAGAGTATTTTCTTAAGCGTGATCGTATCATAGGCAACCTGCCACTGACACAGCCAAATCGCATAATCAAAGACAATGATTTCAATCAACTTTGAAAGATGTAAATGGTTCCACATTCAGATTCTAGAAATGAAACATGAATTTAGTGAATCACAAAATCATGCCGATGAAAATAGAATTAAAAACTTGAAATTTCAGTCAAGAAAGCACGAATAATATCGCGACTTTTCATGAAAATTTGCATTATTCTATAAATCACGAAATTCACTTGATAATCAGCTTCATTTCCGCTTAGCTACGATGCTTATTATCAAATATTCATTCCTTTTGATATCCAACTGGTAGCATACTACTTATATAGGAGAGTAATCTCGGTAGTATATAAATCGGCAAATTTTGACTTTTTTCAAAAGTGCTCAAATAATTTTTTGGACCACGGGAACGTAATCTCCGCAAAAAACTGAAACTTTTGATATAAAAATTTTCACTGTATACAGATACTTTTTTGAGTCGACACTCTACCCATATATCCCGACTCTATGATCTCAGTATTATAGTAATTGCAACCATCGAATTGCTAATTTAACAAACATTACCGCTTATGATTTTCATGACGCGAATGACTTGTAAAATATTATTATTCCTTCTGCACTGGTGTCAAGATCAATCAACTACGCAACAATTTCTCCAAAACTGTAAAAAATTGAGTATCTCACATTCGGCACTGGGTTTCATCTCGAGTTCATTTGATAGAATAGAAACTGCATGCACATTGGGGATTTAATTGATACTGAGTTGCTATTCTACCTAATTACTTACTCTCTGGGAAGCATTGTGAAATTAAGCAAATGTATCAAGGATGGATGTGACGTCAGAACAAAGATATTGCTACAAAAACGAATGACTGCATAAACAATGCTCAATTATCACCTCTTTTTTTATTTCATAATGTCAATGTATCCCATTGCGCAAATGTGGATTATCATTATCTCTTTTGTCATCGTTTATAATTGCAAAATTATTTGTCATTTGCCCTTTCATCTTAGTGCTCTCTGTGAAGAAACAAAAGCGTCGATGTTTTGATATTTTGATATTTTACTGGCACCTACAAGCAATATACGAGTACTACCAAGTCAGAGTCAAGAGTTCTATGATTTGGAATTCGATTCTGGTCAGAATGATTGCTCTCCGAACCCCTTCAATGCCGCATATAGTCGAAATAGTGTTTTGCTATCAATTTTCACAGTGAATTTCTGTGTTACTCCCGATTTATCATCAAAATTTTGATTTTATTGTGTAGTTTATTCTACACCATTATTTCCTGCCCTTGCGTGCAGTGCTCTACGCAGCAAAATGCCTGATCTGCCTATTGCATGAAAACAGCACGTAAATATTTTTCGATGTAGGTTTTCTGGAAATTCTCCAATTGTAGTTAAAAAAGGTGTTCTATTAATCGAACTTTCGATGGCGTCAGCAGCACATCTTAGTCATGAATGATATAATTATATGGAGCAGACATCAGGAGAGCATAGATCAAAGTGCGGGAGCATTGAGAATGAATTATTTCTCTTAAACAAATAAAATGCTTAACAAGTGACTACTGAAATGTTCAAAAAAGTAAGAGAATTAAATGTTAAAATGTCAACGAAGGAATTGACTGCCATATTTTGAGATGAGGGGTGTCCATATAGAATTGAGCTCTAGACCATTGTCTCTGTTATAAACTTTGGTGCGATTCGCCCAAATGTACATGGCCTCTTTGACACGTCTCCTATGCCAACTTTCTCGATATTTGCCACCTTAGGAATGATGTTAGTAAGATGGTTATTCTCATGAACGTGTTGAGACACAGCCGATTTGTAATTTAAATTTTTGATGTCTCGTATATGTTCCCCCATTCTTGTACAATAGTCATTATGCCGGTTTCTCCAATGTAATATTTAGGGCAGTCTTCATATTTGATCCAGTACAGTGTCCCCACTTGATCTCCAGGATCCTTCATGTCTTTTGCTCTAGTAAGTAAGTTTCTTAAGCTTGCATTAGGCTTAAAAATGGTATGCAAATCATACTTCTGGCAGATGCGCTTAAAAAACCTGCATACAAAAAACCTACATAGAAAAATGATGCACCCAATTGCAAATAGTATATTTACTGAAATCAGCACGTAAATACACATGCGGATATAACCCCTGCATATTCGTGCCCTTGATGTATATTAATAATGTATACAGTACATGCTCCGCTAGACTTGCTGCGCATTATTTCTAAATTGAATGTCATTACTGACTTAAACATTAGTCTATGGTCATATTTTTGTTTTCTCTGTTAATTTGCGCATATTCTGTAAGAAATTAGGAATTGGAAGCATTTTGTTTCAATTAAAGCTATCTGCGAGGTGAAACTAAATCCAAAGGTCAAACAGATTATTTTTTTCTTCGATTCAAAATTTTCCAATCACTGCAATTGACAGGAAAGCAATGCGATAGCCATGTCTATTTGAAGATAGAGTGATTTATCATTTTAGTTTTAAGTTCGCTCAGGGAGAGTAATTTTTTATCGATTGCATTTGTTTCTGATTCGGACTTCTAGATTATCAAAAGACTATTGTGAGGTATTTCAAAACAATCACATGATTCATTTCTACATAATAATACAGTTGCGTATAGCTGTGCATATAATGGCAGAATTTCCTATTCGTGAGTGACATCGCCTTCTTTTGTTGCGCCCAGATAGGCTTCTCAGCATTCGGATCAACCCGACAAGTAAAGCGATACACAAAGCAGGGTTTCATGGTATTACTGTGCTATCTTTCAGCCTAAAATAACTGCACATCTTCTAATGTAAAAACAATTGGTATGTCTAAATCTAACTTTTTAAATAAAATATGCTAAAACATGTTTTCATCAATATTTTACTGATGCTTCAGTTAGGAAATTTTATCATCTATTGAAAAATCATCTTTTATTGATGATGATTGCAGTTGATTGCGTCTGACAAATTTTGATTTTGCCTCTTTTCTTATTGCATTGTTTATCGGATCAATCAACTCGTCTACAGCAAACACGTTGTGTAGTAGATCAGTGAGTAAAATGCAACTGCAATATTTGGCAGCTATTGTATAACTTGCTTCCTGTCAACATGCCTAACATTAACCAAAACAATCGTCTCGCACGGAGATCATGGACTACATTAAATAATGCATTTGGGGCTATGAATGCATGTAAGCAGGCTTTGCGTTGGATGAGAGCATCTAAATGTTGGAGTTAGCGAAAAAAACATCAGCGGATTAAGACATTTAAAAATGAAAAGCGGATTATCAGGAGCACAAATAAATATGAGTCACAACAATTAAGATTCGTGAACTAGCAAAATACAAACGTCCTGAAATGTAATAATCTTTATAAATCTTTTCTTTCAATAATTTTAACCTTGAATTCTAATATTCTAATTATGCTGTATGACCATGTTTCTCGCATGACTTTTTCGTAGCATTGCTAAGGAATGGGCGTGTGACGCACAGTGAAACCAACCTTGATTTCTATGTATTTAGAGTCCAATGCTATTTAACTTCTTGCAATCTTTCAAACGCATCGATAAAAAGAAAGGACCTCTTATATCGATTGACATTTGTGATGACATGACTAGTCTTTGATTTGACTCGTTACAGGCCGTTATGAGAGCAGCAAATTCATTAGAACTCGAACTTTTCCTTGGGGACTTTGCACCATAGGAGAATAGTCCTGGATTGAGAGTTTGTCAATTCGCATAGCCATCACCACTTAACGAGAGTTTGGAGTCCAGATTCCCCCGGGAGACTGCCGCTATGGTGTGATCTACCGAGAAAGTTGATTAGCACACAAAATTGAGACACTGAAGATTGCTCTTATCATTGGTTTGTCTAAATATACCAAACGTCTTCAAACTAAAGAAACTGTTGTGAGAAATCATCAAATTATTTTTATTGTACTCATGACGGCTTGCCACTATCTATCAACTCACTTCCATCGTTAGATTGACTTCATCTGACGGAGTTAAAATAGGTGGAGGTTAGGATTATTACGTCATTTCCTGTTGCCACGAAAAAAACTTGATCCCTTGCAAATTTTATAAATAAAAAGAAAGGCCACATTTGATTTTAGAATCGGCACAACATGTTTCGGCCAGCTCTCATTCAGGTGCAACGCTAGACTGAGGTTACAACGATACAATTTGACACAGGCGAACACAATTTGACGAAAATCGATGCATGCGGCGTGACATATGAAACACAGAAGCAAGCAAGAATACAAGCTGTCAAAGACCGTCATCAAGATTAATACTAAATGACAGAGGGCAATAGAGGCTATTGAATCAGACGTTGAAAGAGGAAGTCATAATACTTAGTCCGGGAGCTACTGACACTTTCTTCCTAAATTCGCGCTCAGAGGGCTTAATAGCATGGATTTGTAGATCTTGAAACGCTGAATACAAAAATCAAATTATTGAGTGTCACAGCCAGTCGCTTTCGGTTATAGGTAAGGTTAAAGGATTCCCATTGGAATCCAATGGTAATATTCAAGAAATATCTATGGATTGTGAAACACTTTGCAATTGTCGTACATTTTCTTGTGCAGAAAAGAAACTATTTATCAGAAGGCCATGAAATTTGAAACATGATTGAGTTCAGAACATTAATTTCGATATAAAAGTTGAAGTGAGTCACATGATTCAGTATTTGATGTCTGAGAGCCTGTACAAAATGAGTTAAGTTCATGTTTTGACTTAATTTTGGCGATCTTATTCATTTTGTAGAGGCTTTCAGACATCAAATACTGAATCATGTGGCTCACTTCAACTTTCACTTCAGATCTACACATCCATGCTAATAAGCCAGGTGTGCGCGAATTTAGGAAGAAAGTGTCAGTAGCTCCCGTCCTAACTCCATTACAAGAAATTCAAAATCGAAAGAGAAAGTCATAATACTGCATTACAAGTTAAGAAAGTCAAAATCATAGAGTAGGGACATATAGGTAGAGTGTCGTCTCAAAAAAGTATGTGTATACAGTGAAAATTTTTATATGAAAAGATTCAGTTTTTTACGAAGATTACGTTTCCGTAGTCCAAAAAATTATTTGAGCAATTTTTAAAAAGTCAAACTTTTGCATATTTATATACTACCGAGATGATTCATCTTTATAAGTAGTATGAAACAAGTTGGACATCAAAAGGAATGGTTGCTAAAGCATCCTAACCAAGCGGAAATGAAGCTGATTATCAAGGGAATTTGACGAATCGAAGTATTCATGAAAAAGTCGCGATATTATTCGTGCTTTCGTGGCTGAAATTTCAAGTTTTATTTAAATTTTCACCGACATGATTTTATGATTAATCAAATTCATGTTTTATTTCTTGAATCTGAATAGTGATGTGCACCCATTTATATCTTTCAAATTTCATTGAAGTCATTTTCATTGATTCTCTTATTTTGCTCTACCAGTGGCGCAGGTTCCTTATGATATGATCTCGCTTAAGAAGATTCTCTTGAGGTCAAGCATGAAAGCAATTGCAGGTTATCGAGTTGCCAATTTAACAAATATTACCTCTCCAAGGCTGTCATGACACGGACAATCTGTAAAATAATATCACTTCCTTCTGCTTTGCTATCATGATCACTCAATTCCGTTGTGATTTCTTCAAAACTGCATAAATGTACATATCTCACATTTGGAAACAATTCCGACTGTATCTCCCTTGAGTTCATTTAATAAAATCGAAAGTGTATACTCATTTGTGATTTAATAAATGCGGAGTTACCTAATATACTTACTCTTTAGTCAAAATCAATAGTGTAAACATAAAAATCAAAGATAATACCGGTAAAGTTCAAAAAGATGCAGCGTAAAAAGTCATAATACTGTAGAAAAATAAATGATGATAATATTCTTGTAACTTCAGTCCAGCGTTTCACCTGAAGACAGCTGACCGAAACATGTTGTGCCGATTCTGAGAGTTTGATCATCAAAAAGGAAAGAGGGTAACATTCTCCTTCACATTGAATAAGTCATCTTCCATCGTCCATCACGCTGCGTCGTCCATCGGACATAAGGCATGGAATTATGCGGCTGATGTGGTTCATTTCCATAAGCCGTCAGGCATCAGCCGCGAGACTGTTCTAAAATTAGAACAACGTGAAGTGACGTCTGAGAGAAGATTTAGAAGCTGTCATTTGAGAAGAGAAGCAATCAGAAAACAGCCCTTATTCACAATTTCGAGCGAGGACGAGGATCAAGACAGTAGTCATAGCAACGGTAAATAGTGAAAAAACGCTGACTGTATCGGAAATGGAATTCCCTAGTGTGACTGCAGTAGGAACAACTACATGAGGAAGTGGAAATTCAAAGAAATTCTCCCAAGGTTTGCGTGTCCAGCCCTGTTTATTGTGAGATGCTGTATGGACATTGTTACTTCTTGGAGACGTGATTACAAGCATCAAGTACCTGTTAACGTTATAAGACTGACTTCTTCTCAGCTGTAGACCAATTCTGACAACTTCATATTTTAATAGGATGGTGCATAGAGTAGATATATTAGGTAGAGTGGTAACTCAGTATTTATTAAATCACCAATGTGTATACACTTTTGATTTTATAAATTGAACTCAAGGGAGATACAGGTGGTATTGTTACCAAATGTGAGAATGCAAATTTTTGCAAATTTGCAGAAATTACAACGGAATTGAATGATCATGAAAGCAGTGCAGAAGGAATGATGGCATTTTACTGTTTCTCATGACAGCCTTGGAGATTTAATGTTTGCTAAATGAGAAATTCGATAGGTTCCTATTACTTTCATGCTCAACCTCAAGAGTATTTTTTTAAGCGTGATCATACACAGCGTGATAAGTGTCATCAAAGGCAAC
The DNA here is from genome assembly GCA_907163375.1 of Prostheceraeus crozeri. NCBI lineage: Eukaryota > Metazoa > Platyhelminthes > Polycladida > Euryleptidae > Prostheceraeus > Prostheceraeus crozeri. The sequence goes on along the minus strand of CAJQUW010014088.1, from coordinate 678,669 downwards.
CTGCCACTGACACAGCAAAATCGCATAATCAAAGACAATGATTTCAATCAACTTTGAAAGATGCAAATGGGTCCACATCGCTATTCAGATTCAAGAGATGAAACATGAATTTAGTGAATCATAAAATCATGCGGATGAAAATAGAATTAAAAACTTGAAATTTCAGTCAAGAAAACTTGCATTATTCTATAATTCATAAAATTCCCTTGATAATCAGCTTTATTTCCGCTTAGTTAGGATGCTTATTAGCAAATATTCATTCCTTTTGATATCCAACTTGTTTCATACTACTTATATAGGAGAGTCATCTCGGTAGTATACAAATTGGCAAATTTTGACTTTTTTCAAAAGTGCTCAAATAATTTTTTGGACCACGGGAACGTAATCCCCGCAAAAAACTGAATCTTTTAATATAAAAATTTTCACTGTATACAGATACTTTTTTGAGTCGACACTTTACCTATCCATCCCTACTGTAAGGGATGGTGTTATTCAACAGTAGAGGGATGTCCGTCGATTTTTGACGAGCTACCTCAACCGTCAGATTTGGTAGGCGCATTACATGAATAGACTGAGATCCCCTAGTTTGTAATATTTCTTTTGGGACAATGTCAAGGTTAGGATCTACTGCACTCATTAACAAAATTTTGACTGAAATGCAACATCGAATTACTGAGAGTCTGAGACAGAAGCGACAGCAACAAATTACTGATGTTTGACGTGAGTTGGACTATCCTCCCCATGTTTGCTGAGCCTATACAGATGAGCTCACATTGAACACCTATAAATTTTGCAAATGAAATTTATCCAAAAATTTATATTTTTGAAAACATTTGCCATGTCACAAAATAGAGCAAAATAGGCATATTATGAGCATGATGTATAAGACTCGTCATCTCTACAAATATTTTAAAACCAATTTCGCGACTCTGGGTTTATTCAATAGATACATATAGCCAATGAAATCGCATGATTCCTTTGAAATACCCTGTATTAATGTGATCCAAAAAGAACTTAGTCAACACCCGGGCCTTTCGCATCGATATTCCTGGTTGGGGAGGGGGAAATTCGGCTTCTCTCTTTAACTTCTTAAGTATTACTCCGAATGTGCTCCTTCTTTGTGGAACATGCATTTAGGTTGTGAACTTTCTAATGGTGGTGTTCATTTACTCTAATTTGCTCCCCTTATTACAAAAAGCAGCATTTCAAAACACCAACACTGACAGATTTTTGAATTTCTTGAAATTTTACAGATGTTTGGCTATAGATTTCCTTAATAATTGCTATGCATGTTGCCAAACCGGTTGAACGGACTGTAAAGTTGCTTATGAGTACACAGAGAGGTTTGTCAGATTGATTTGTGCAAGAAATACAGCTAAAATGTACGCATGTGCAATGAGGAAGAATAGCATTCAGAAGTAACCATTCCAATGTATCTGCAGGATGATAATCTTCGAACTAAGTAACTTCAAATGTGACAATGAAGAAGGATGACAACTTGCAAAGACCTAATTCGAATGATCATAAAAACAGAAATATTATTACGTCAATATGTACACTACAAAGGCCCTTTTCGAGTTGCCAAATCGATGTGACCTTGGCAACTCGAAAAGGAGATTATTTGCAAACATTTGAGCTTTTTTCATGAACTTTGTCAAGGTCTCTTCCAAGTTTTCAGTCGGTCATAGCTCGCTTATTTTGGAAAACCTGTAATTCTGCAAGTTTGAAAACAAAATAGGAAATTGTGATCACGTGTAATTTGTGATGTCGTTTCATCCATGATATTTAGATAAAACATGATTTCTAAATTCTGTTGTTTTACTGCATGGTGTTTCATTGATATTGTTTGAAATAACGCAATGTACATGCTCTCAGTAGAATATTTCATGTTGCTAAGTAATAACTCCACTCTTCACTCAACTTTTTTTCATACAATCTTGTTCAATTATCGGTTGGTTGTTCGTAAATCCTTTACAACTCATTGGATCTCTCTCAATTTCTAGTAGCAACCAAATTCTTCTCTACTAAATCGTGTGTAGAATAATTGTCTACCTATCCAAGATTGGTTTGAGATTCAATTCTACATGTTTTTTCAAGTTTGCTCGCTGCTAGCAGAGCAAACTTTTTCGGAAGTATTTAAAATTTTGATGACAACCGATAATCAAGCCAACCGATAATTGAGCAAGATTGTATGAAAATTTCTAAAATAGAGGTCATAGAGCATTTCATGTTAGAGATAGGAATTTTAGAGAAGAAGAGAGATTTTACTTAGCAACATGAAATATTCTACTGAGAGCATGTACATTGCGTTATTTCAAACAATATCGATGAAACACCATGCAGTAAAACAACAGAATTTAGAAATCATGTTTTATCTAAATATCATGGATGAAACGACATCACAAATTACACGTGATCACAATTTCCTATTTTGTTTTCAAACTTGCAGAATTACAGGTTTTCCAAAATAAGCGAGCTATGACAGACTGAAAGCTTGGAAGAGACCTTGACAAAGTTCATGTAAAAAGCTCAAATGTTTGCAAATAATCTCCTTTTCGAGTTGCCAAGGTCACATTGATTTGGCAACTCGAAAAGAGCCTAAAATAAGTGCCACAGCAAATTTTGATAAGCAGTTCTTATCATTTGTATTTTATCTCAATGTTGCTTTAGGAAAAATCGAATTCCTGAAACATGCAACAGTTGTAGATTCTCGCGCCAAGGCGGTTTATTTAATCAAAGTGTTCTTATAATTAAAGAGAAATGACAATCACTAGAAGGCGCCATAGTTTCCGTGCCGTTGTCATCACAACGCATGTCCACGACGTACTATTGATTTCAAAGTCCAAGGCCGTTCTAAGCCTTTATCATTGTTGAGTGTCGGATTTCTGTGGGGCCGTGCGCTAGCCGCACCTGCTCGCACCGTTTCACCGAAATTTTTAAAAGGCTGCATTGAAGCATCTATTGAATTAAAAGTCAAATATAATTCGTTATAACTAGTCACTTGAAGCTTCAAAATCTTGAAGGTAAGGACTTTATCTTTCATGATGAATATTCACATTTTCTAAAATTAAATGCAAATTTATAAAGTATAGTGAGAAAATTCTAGTAGTGTTAAAGAATTCGAAGCAGACTTAGACAGGTCTTCTTTGATTTCATTTTGCCAGCACTTGCAAGTGACTGATAATGCTTCTAATTCTAATGGAATTCTTGATGAAAACGGAAATTACGCAGAAATGCAACAAAAATGGCAGAAAATTGCAATGATTAAAATACAAAGTCATTGATAGATGAAAGGAAAGGAATAATGATATATGAAAGGAAAAGTTTAATTGCATTTTTTTCAAAATACCTGAACACATCAGGAGATGTAGAAAGATACGGAGCCGCTATCTGCAAGCTGCTTACTGCACAAGAGGGTCAACATCTCCACATTAGTCGACTTCAAGCAGTCTCTGTGTGAAGTGATTATGCTACCGGATGCCGAAGAAAAATCTTTTTCGACAAGTCGCTAGAATTCTAAGATATCCTATATCTGAGGAAAATGAGAAACAACAGGGCACCCTGCTGACCAAAGTTTGTATTCACTAAGTTTTCACAAGTGCCGAAGTTCTGTATTGACTAGTGTTTAATGTGAATGTCACAATCACAGAATTAGACAGGTCGTCTCTTCTTCCGTTTGACTGGACAGGAAGCATTGGAACATGCAACGTAAATGAAATGGCACAATCTGCTGACATAATACCATAGCAATCGAACAATGAGCTGCCAGTTCAACATAAAACACGCCAAATTGTGCAAAGTTTCAGTGACTGTTATCAACCGGATCCATAGAAATAAATTGTTTATCTGAACAATTAAAAATTTCTTTTTGCCCACTTGATAAGTTCCTGCATGTGCCATCTGTTTGAATCAGTTTGCACTTCTAGCAAAGTGATACGATTAAACAATCTAATTCTGTGGTCACAATAGAGCGTAGTCATGGACTGCAATCAAGCATTTCTGTGGTTAAAACTATGAAAACCGCTAAATAAATTACCGCATTCGTCCTATTAGACGCCCCGGGCTTCTATTAATTTCCCACTTTGTAAGAGGGGGACTCTATTTGAACAGGGGCTTATATTTTAGCAGAGGCGTTTATTTACACTATCAACTTTAAAATATTTTTCGTTAAAATATGTCTTTTTCTATCCATTATAACTTATGAATTGTTCTTTTTGTCGACTTTTTCATCTTTTGCAGCATTGGTCTTTGAAGTGGATTTGGCGAAATTGACAATTTGAAGTTATTTCTCTATTGTAAACGCCTTGTGCTCATCTTGGCTGAAGCCTCACATTAGTCTTTTACAAATAGAGAGCAGTCCGTTTTGAGTGGAACACGCATACATGACAACACCCATCAGAGGAGACACAAAGCAGTTAGTAACAGTCACACGTGTGTGTTTGTGAGCAAAAAGCATTCAACCACTGGGGGTAGGGGGCTTCTAATTGGACAGAGGCCTCTATTAAGTTGTTGAAAGCAAAAAGGGGGCGTCTATTATGAAAGAGGCTTTAAAAAGAGCAGGGGCTTCTAATAGGACGAATACGGTACTTTTTATCATCATAAATGCCCATGGTCATAGCCCACTATATTAGGCCGAACTATGGCATTGGTACTTGACTTGATAATGTCAAGTAGAACTAAATTTTTATAAAACGGATATATTTCCGTGATCAGCTCGAATAGCTATTGATTAATAGAAGCGTGGAATGACACATATAAAACAAAACCAAAATTAACAAAATAAATGACCGATGCAAATTATTCAAAACCTGTATGCGGAATTCTCTGACTGTTGACCAGCTTACTAGTCGCTCTCTCAGCTTGGATTGACTCAAGTTGAGATCAATCCTTCCAAATCTTGTCGATCTCTCTACAAACGCTACAAGAAATCGTAGGCTCTGTGGAGTACGGTCTAGCGACCACTGAAACAAGTCTTCGCCTCATAAAGGACCTTAAAGACAAACGTTTGGTCTCGTTTGGAAGAGGCCATCTATCGTGAATACGATGGATTTAACTCCAGCAAGTGGAAATCAGGATTTAATGCTGGCCTGCAAGTTGAAATATATGGCGATTCTGTGGAATAACAGTGTTGTTTGACTTCAGAGGTGCTTCGTGCAAAAATCTGTTAATATTTCAAATTGAGCCTTATTTTGCTATTTCCTCATTTAAATTTACGCTGTGTCAATTGAGCATTGCTACTGAAGTAAGATCTATTGTCTGGCTGCAATTCTGCCTGAGAAACTCATGCTTCCATTATCATATGACATTCATCACTATCAAAATGATGTTGAACAATAACAGCTACAATATTCTGTATTGATTTACAGTTCTCGGCAGAGCCGAATTTCACACAAAGTTGGAACGAAGCTTCTTCTCAAACATTCATTACAACCTACTGAATAAGTGATGAGGTCTGTCATTGAGAGAACAATGCAAGTGTAGTGTTGAAATCCGGGCTGAATTTCAATTCGTTCACTTTTTCTCTCCTTGCATTCATCGTATATTGATGAAATGACTTCATCTACTCCTTTTTGAGATTGTGCACCAATTTCTAGAAGCAACGTTATTGTATCCTTACAGAAAATGCAATGCATTCATTCTGGATTTCTATTCACAAGAAATAAAAGCAAAAGACTGGAGAATATCTTGACAAGATTACACAGCTATTTTTCATCGAATTTGGCTGCTGCGTTGGCGCTTTGGGAGCGCATGCTGGTACATGCAAATGCGCAGAATACTGCATTTGTTTCAGTGAGTGGAGAGGAATTTTTTTTTTGTTAGAGGAGATAAGTGGGCGCTACTTTTTTTGAAGAAGATTTTCACTTGGTTGAGAAAAAAGTGAGGGCACGACAGATCGTTTCAATTCCTCTTAAAATAGTTCAATTTAAAAAGTCGTGTAACTTCCTGTGGCAAGTAAATGTAACGCATCTTCGATCTAAAAATTAAACTTTTTTTAATCTTGAGTATGAAAGAGAATTGATCTGACATTGAGCATGAAAGTAATTGCTGGTATTTTCCAGTCCCCATTCGATCCATATTACTATCGTTGAACAAATATATGCTTCTAATAATGCAATCATGGCTCAACAAACTCCGAGCGAGCTTCTGCAGGGAACGAGGACGAAAATGAGACTTCACAGAATGATGTCCCTGCTACGAATTTGCACGTCTGCCGAATTCTGGTTAGCTCCTCTTGTCAGATAGAATCAAAGAAAAATACTTGATAATCCAATTGAACGCAGACTAAAGGACAATTCTGTTTTTGACAAAAATGGAATTTTATTCATTTTCTCTCATCAACTTAAAAGTTCAATCCCAGAGTCATAATTTTTGACATGGAATGTCTCCAGGTCATTTCTTATCATGTTCATGAACATTTATCTATGAAGATGCGCACATTCAGATTTGTCAAGCCTCCTACTGTCGGCAAACACCACATGGCGGCCCACTTTATCCACATTGAACCACATTTCCGCATGCATTACCGATCAGAAGCATGATAATATGAAACACATGATAGGAAATGACCTGAATATGCTCCATGTTACAAACTATGGCTCTAGACAGTACTTTTCAGTTGTGAAGAGAAAGCAATGAAAATCTCATTATTGCCAAAAACTTCAACCTGCGTCCCATTGTATTAACATGTGCTTTTCATTCATTGTGTCTGACAAGAAGAGGAGTTAACTAGACCTCTGCAGACGTGCAGATTCACAGTAAGTATAGGGCATGCATAAATCTGTGAAAGTCTCATTTCCGGCCTCGTTCCCTGCAGAAACTCGTTCTGGCTGCCGGACTATTCCTCTAAACATAATGCAGCGATTTTGATGGACTTTAACGTGTATTTCACAGGTGGGATCTTTTGCAGAAAGCCCTTCCACTGCTGAAAGTGAAAAATGATCACACATTCAATAAGAAATTATATCTAGAATTTCATCTAAGAGGGAGGAATTCAGCGATGATTCTATCAAACACTTTAACTCCACGAAATTCCATGCGCCACATGAACTGACAAAGATAGCTGTCAACCATAGACAGCTTCAGCAAATTCATGGTTGCGCTCAAGTTGAAATAAATTGAAAAACTTGTGCATCGGGACGGATTTGAAAATTTGAATTTCAAATGACTCTGCCGTCTAGACTCTAGATGATGCCTAGATATGTAATTCAGTACAATCTGAAGTGCTTTTGACAAGGCGCGGTGTCTTTCTCGAATCTCAACATTTAGCGTTAGTGGCGGGTCTTTTCTATACAATAGATCCTACAAGTGGCATCGTGTGCATGTGATATTATCATGCTTCTCATCGGCGATGTATGCAAGAAGGTGATTCAATGTGGACAAAGTCGGCCAACATGCTGGTGTTTGCCGACAGTAGGAGGCTTGCCAAATCTGAATTTGTAAAGCTTCATAGACAAATGTTCATGAACATAATAGGAAAGGATCTGAAGACATTCCACGTCAAAAATTATGACTCTAGACATAGTATTTTTCGTTTGTTAAGAGAAAACATAGAAAGCTTCATATATGCTACAAACGTCAATCTGCGTCACTTTCTTTGATCCTGTCTGACAAGAAGATGAACTAGCTAGACCTCTGCAGACGTGCAGATTCAGAGTAAGTATAGGGTGTACACTGTACATCATTCTGTGAAAGTCTCATTTTCGGTCCTCGCTCCCTGCAGAAACTCGTTCTAGCTGCCGGACTATTTTACTTGCAACTGTGATGCATTGCTTTCAAGTGATATGTTTCAGCACATGTTGAAAACAAGAAATTCTTTTCATTTTTAAGAAGCAGCAGGTAATTTTTACAGCATGAAGAATATTGTACATTGCATAATTCAAATGACGCGCATCGATGTCAATTTACGAAGTTTTCTAAATTGAAATCTTCAAGTTTTCGAATAATATTCCATTTTTAGACTTTCTCAACATATATGATAGATAATGTCACAACCACCTTATTCATTGCCATATTCAGTGAGTAAGACATCACAAATAAATAGAAAAGGATGAAGATAGAGAACACGACCAAAGCAGTGGTTGAAACTATTGGCAGAATAAGGTGGACGTGGCATCGACAGAAGTCTGAGTTTCTCTCTAAACAAGCCAAACTTGAGATTCGGTGTCCCATTGATTGATAGTTTCTTCATATTCGACTGCCCTAGCCGCCACTGATTGACAATGATTTGATTCCGGTACATTGTCAGCGTACATTGTAAAGACTCACAGTTATTATCATTTTTCTTATAAATATGAGAACATTTTGGTATAATAGGGTATACAAGATATCGCGTTAAGCCACGAAACTGTAATTATTGAATGTTTAAAAAATTTGATTTTTCTTAAGATTTAGCAACATTGACAGATCGGGTGCCTAACCGGGCAGCTGAATTGACCATCAGAAAACAGCTGTTGTCAATTTAAGTCCAACAAACTTAAAAAAAGCAAACAGACGGATTTCTATGGAGCCCTGAAGTACTTGTTATGACGTTAAATGTGACAGAAGGCAAAGAAACTGAATCAGGCCTTAGCGCATTTCAATCATTCAACATGCAAGTCAGCGTGGGGCTTATGGGTTCCCTCCCTTCGTTTTCAAATTTGCCCTAAATCTGCAAAATATTTATCACACATCACCAAGCTTCAGGTAGACGTAGCCAACTTAAACAAATTTTCTAACCACATACAAAACTTTGTGCTGATCGGACAAGTATTTTCTGCATTAGAGACGACAACATGAAGTGTAACAAAGTAAGCAGTTTGATCTGACGCATTTTTGTTACTCGTGTGTTCATTGTTTCCTATCACTCTACGTCAAATCCACTGACTGCTATTTGAAATCTTCCCACAACTACTACCTTGCCAGACCTTTTTAAATTTAAAAATGTGGCCTGTAAAGGGATGTGGCCTGGTCAAAATCACTTCAGGAGTTGTCGGGAAATGATTTTGTTGACCTCAAGTGCTTTCTGCTCAGAGGATGAGGTCAGAAGAAGTCAGATCAAGCTGCAGACAAACGACGGAGTGTCCCAACCAGATTGTCAGGTGCTCCAGTGTTTGAGGAACCCTGCTCTAAACGTCGTGGAAATCAAGAATCAATGCAATAAGAAAATGAAATGAAGAACGTGCTTTGAAGAATGTTTGAGTGATTAATCAATGACAAATGATGAGATATCCTCTTCACCTTTGTTAAATCTTTGACGGCTTGCAATGAAAGCATAAACAGCTTACCTTTCATATTGACGTTCATCTGTTTTGATATGCACTTTTAAATATAACTTTTTTGTCATCAGGTTTATTGCAAGATCTCCGTTTTTTCACCCGGTATAGTGAAAACGGCGCCGGTAATTACCTTTTTACCCTTGTACATTATCAACAATACGTCTCATGCGATTTCTGAAGATCTTTCCGTCTTCGAGTTACGGCAATGTTTCTGAGTCCGAGGTTGTCAAATTACTAATGGATACTCTCTTCCGATAATGTGCTTGTTGTACTAGTTTAGAGGGGCATATCTTCCCTCTTTCAGATCATTATTTTCCATGACTAGTTCGTCTGATAATGTATCTCATCAACATGAGATGTGTTCATTTAAATTCTTAACAGGCAATTCTAAGTCAAACTTTTGCTTCTTCTATTGATACGCTGTGACTTGCTCTGCATTTTTTCCTAGTTCATGTTGAAAGGATTAACTTGTCAATTACAAACTCTAATCTCTTGTGAGTTTGATACAATGATGGGCAAGTACAGAGTGAACTGATTTCCAAGCTTCTGAAAAAGGTAGAAATCAATTGATAGAAATACATTGTGAATTTAAGGCAAATCCTATTAACCTTTTACGTGAGAAATCAAACATGCATTTCATATACTTTCATAGTGAGCAGAACAAGTTTTATCAGATTTGCCGTTGGGATGAATTTCTAGCCCAATTCCAACTCAATCCCAATGAGAATTTCCATTGGGATCCCAATAGATCCCAATACCAATAGCCTGCTTTAGAGCTAAAAACGTACGCAAATTAGGGCTTACTTTTTGAATTGACGAAGGCCAGGACGTAGACTTAGGACTATACTGGTCTTAATAGTAAGAGGAGGTTTAATTGATTTTACACAATTAAACATAACAGGCTTACTTTATGGCTAAATTTTGCACCGATAGACTGCCTTCACCTGAGAGCTTATAGGGGCATACGTGTATAGCTGATATGCATGTACAAGCTGCAAACACATGTGGTATTAATCAAGCCGATATCGGATAATGCAGTGTTAATAAACACCTCGCCACATGGGCTATTTTTGAAGCCATTGTTCCTGCGCAGTGTGACACTGTTACAGCGTCATACTCACAGAATTAAATATTTTGTTTATCTGCTTCGGTTTGCTAGAAGTGTGATTAATACGAAACTGACGGCACATAGAGGAGGTGGGCAATACCTTACAGAGATAGGAAAAAACGGATTAATGTGAGTTCCAGCAAAGTGCTTCAATTCAAAATTTCCTCAGATTCGAAGACTTCAGATCATTGCCCAAGTTTAGTAGCAGGCGTACGGAAAATAAGTTCACTTGATGAGCATTGCTCACTGTATAGTGCATACATTGAATCGAAGCCAAGACAGGGATGTGTGTTGCACGCCATACATGAATTATCCATTCGAGAAGGAGCAAGTTGATGTGCCATTTCGACATTAAGGTTGCATACAATTCTTCCTTTCTAGGAAACCGAAGCGCGCAGATGAATCTAATTCTGTGGTCATACTATTATCCGTTTCAATCAATGGCTCATATGTACGCCCAAAGCACGAGTCGAGGCACAAGAAGGCCTCCGAATTAAGCTACTATTTTTAGCAACTAGGGAAGTTAAAGCCATAGAGTAGTACTAAAGCTGACTGTGTCAATTTGTGTGAATCACCCTAAGAGCTCTCAATGCTCGAATTCGAGAGAGGCAAGGTCAGACTGAAGACACGGCAAGATGAGCTGGTCAGTACAACCCGAAAACATTTGTAACGTACTGTCTAACGCCAGAAGAGTTGTTTGAATCTATTGGGATTATTCGGATTGGGGTGGATTTATGGTAGCCCAATCCCATGCAACCCAGTCCCAACGGCAAGCCTGAGTTTTATTGCTGCAAAAACAGCTTTCATGTGTTATCGTTTTACTTTTATGTTGTTTACATCTCGCTAAAGCAAAGACTAGATACCCTGAAATAGCCGAAGAAAGCTTTATCTTCTATTAATAGTCATCGCTCTCTCTCTCCCATAGGTATTGTGGTATTCTAATAGGGTTATGTATTCCTGAGTTATAGATAAAAAATTTTTTTGATTTTATTAATTCCATCATTTTACATCACTTATTTGCTCTAGAACGACCCATTGACTGAATCGATATCCTCAGAAGCTGTTTTTGATCTGCGAATTAGGTAACCTGCATTGTGATAAGGGCAACTATTATCGTTATTGCAAATGTTGCATTTTGACCATCGCATTGCATGTAATTCAACGTCTCTGCACGAACCTTGCATCGAACTGAACAATGAATGACTCAAATCCATGCACATTTGTCAATATCGACATTTTGGTCGATATATTATTGCAGAGTACAAACATAAATTTATGCGCAAAAATCATTTATATTTTGAAACATAGTGAGACTAAAAGCAATCAGATTGTTATTAGTGTGTAGAATGTATCTTATGATAGCATAGATATTGTTTTGGCATCAAATTACACAACATAGATGTGACATTATGAATGAGTGATTGAAAATTATATTTGCGCAATCATTAAATGAAGACAATTCATGGAACAAGCCAAGTTTATGAGTCAAACCAAATATGCGCCTTACAGAGCAACATAAATGAGTCTGCCATCGGTACAAGTAGCCATGATTTTGCCAAGCATTCATGCAAACGAAGTAGGCCTAATTGTCAATTCACATTTTGAATTTGTTGACAGATTTTGAGTTAGCTTCGTCTCCTGATGCGGATTCCAGTATCAAATGGCATCTACTCGTAGTGAAAACCTCTGATCTAAGAGTGTGATGGGGCAAAAGCATATTCTCGTATGGACACAGCATGAGCACGGTGTTTTGTGGGATTATCGCGTTGTGATCTTGAAGACAGGGATGCGGACTCCCAGAATCCTATCATTTTGAGGGAGTCGGAGTCCTATCAAATGATAAGACTCCGGACTCCGGCCTATAACTGGACCCAAAATATAATACAATACAAACAAATTATTTATCCTCGTGCTCTATTATACAAAATTACAGAGACAGCAGTGCATGCAAAGCTTGTAATAGTTGAGGGAATGAGCCCTGATAATGATAAAAGGATTGTCTTTTCACTCAGTAATTTAGTAGAGAAGAGAAACCTTCCTAGCCTCGATCACACCTACGCACCAAAGGTCACATCAGAGACAAAAATGAAATACTAGTTTGTTTGATAACATTACCTCTTACCCTCACGCTAATCGTGTGTGATGGCGTCTCCAAAGCGCATTCGAAAGTGTACTCATATTGTTTGGAGAAGGATGGGGATTTTCCCGCCTGGTAGAGACTGGAGAAAAACCGTGTGAAGCACACATCAACAAGTGATGTGCAAAGTTGGTAAACTTTCATAGAAAATGACTGATTTGATACAGCAATGATCACTAAAATCAGGCTCAGGTAAGGCTATAATGATCTATGGGCACTCCTGTACTTTACTGGTCCCTAAATATCACTTCCTGTACTTTACTGGTCCCAAAATACCCCTCCTGTACTTTACTGGTCCCTAAATATCACCTCCTGTACTTTACTGGTCACAAATTAAAAACAAATATTTATCCAATTAAATATTAATTACTTATCCAATTAGTAAAATTCCTTTTTCCTGTAGGAATGTACGGGCGGCAGCAAAGGAGGCGCAGTGTTTCGCGAGGTCGCTTATTCTCATGTTGTTCGACGTCAAGTTTCACGTCAAATTCCTTCTCAACACACTAAATACAGAGATAGCCAATCCCTTAAAACAATGCGTGGGAGTTCAAAGATCACCAGCCATAGTTCATTCGCACGATTTGACACATAGCAACACGTCAGCGTTCGTGCTAAATTTGGGACCAGCAAAGTAAAGGAGGGGATATTTAGGGACCAGTAAAGTACAGGAGTACCGATCTATGATGTAGGTCACCAGAACTCAGACTGATATGCTTGCCAGAGTCGCAGTCGCAGTCCTTATCAAAATGATAGGACTTCGCATCCCTGCTTGAAGAGATGTTGAAATGCAGCAATCATCGGCAGGACTTCACTGAACGAAATCGTGCTCAGAAATGCAAGTCGATGTTGCAAACAGCAAGCTGCGAGAGATAGTAGATTCAACTCGAGGAGACACGCTGACGGCGACAATCAAAAATCACGCAGATTGAAGAAAAGTCTTAGAAATCGTCTTTGTCTGTTATCCATTTGATCGCATATATGACGATTGAGTAAGAGCAGTCAATCTAATGCAGCCATATTCCAATAGTGAACCAGAGCTGTTGAAAGTGTAAGCTAATGACTTTTATAAGTGGGTTTCTGAATAGTCAGGTGATTTGCATACAAAACTTTCTTCAATAGACCAAGAGGCGGTTAGCTTTGGATTTCACCATAGAAATATGGACGTTGAATGCGTGCGACTGATTTGTGGCAATTCCAAGTTCCTGGATTGTATTCGCCTGTTCCATCCAAGATGCATTGATTTGCATGTGTCTGAATCTAAATTGAGACAATTCGTTCATGCCCAGCGTTTTATGTTGTGTAAGCTATTTGAAAGAGTTCAGAAGATACCTAGTCAGTATCTCTGTTGAATGTCATTGTAGACTTCATATCATCAGCTTATTCCACAGAATTAGATTGTTTAATCATATCACTTTGCTAGAAGTGCAAACTGGTTCGAACAAATGGCACATGCAGGAACTTAATAAGTAGGCAAAAAGAAATTTTTAATACCTTGCAGAGATAGGAAAAATAGTCGTGCGTCGCTTGCGGATTGCTCTGAATTCCTTCAAAATGCTCCGATCGCCACGATTCCTTCAGATTCGAAGAATTCAGATCATTGCGCAAAAGTTTTCTCGATAATGTTGGGCCCTCCGATCATTTTAAAAAAAGTTAGCAGGCGCATGAAAAAACGTTCACAAACTTCTCTGTAGAACTTGTCATGAACTGTGTCACTTTGCTGTGTGATCCGGTTGATAACAGTCACAGAAACTTTGCACAATTTGGCGTGTTTAATGTTGAACTGGCAGCTCATTGTTCGATTGCTATGGCATGATGTCAGCAGATTGTGCCATTTCATTTACGTTACATATTCCAATGTTTCCCTTCTAGTCAAACAGAAGAAGAGACGACCTGTCTATTTCTGTGGCTTATTCAGCAGTGAGCTAGTCGGATGTGCACATATCAACTCCGCACATAGAAATCAAAAATAATAACAGTTTCAACGCATGCCCTTGTATTACGTCACTGGAATAGCTATTTTCTTGATAGAAGAAATATCAACTTTTCCTCCCACAGCTATGTACAGTCCGAGCGCAGCGATGGATGTACCATGGACATCTATATACTACAGACTGTTTCATAAAAAATGGATCACCCTTAAACATCACCTTAACTTCAACTTTGTCTAACTCCGCCAAACTTGAACGAATTTCTCTGAAATTTGGAAGATATGTCAGTTGTGCTTACTAATATCATTGTTGGAAATTTCAAGCATGAATATTGAGTTGTTTTCCTGTTATAGATAAAAAAAGTAGTAGATAATTTGATCTTCATTTAGCAATGTTACACAAAATCATACCTCACTCTTATAAAATTACATTTGTTTCCTTTGTTATGTAATATGTTGTTCTACAAGCCAAAAGCTATCAAGCAAAACAAAAATAAAGAAAATCGGTCAATCAGAGCCGGTATAGCACCATTATTCATCAACAATAATGTAACTGCTACATGTGATTACTGGACTTCATGTTCCATAGCTTCCTGACTTCGTTGCGGTGGTGTTGGCAGCACTCCTGATTACTTTCAGCTAGAAATCTATCTCTTACCGGTTGAAAACAATACAAAGCACAAATGAACAATAACGAGATCGCATTCACAAAAGGCAAAGTGTCAGCCTTGCTAGACTTTGCTAAACTTGGTGATCCATCGACTTGGTTATTTGTGGATGATAATGCTACGTGTCACAGGAGTAGTAGAGTCAACTTATGCAAGTCTCAATTAGGGCTTAGGACATTATCTTGGCCAGCTCGTTCTCCTGATCTGAATCCTATAGAAAATGTATGGAGTATTCTAAAACGTAACGTTCGTCGTTCACTGCTACCTACAGATGGCGTATCACAACTTACGTCACTGTTAAAAAGAGAGTGGAGAAAGTTAGATCAGTCAAAAATCAACGATATCATCGAATCAATGCCTAGACGAATTGGTAATGTCATTGACAATAAGGGTAGGGCCACAAAATACTAGCTTCTTAAGAACCGTTACTGTATCATAGCTTATCAGATTATATAAGGACATTTAAATATATTAGGGACATGAAATAACATGAAAAATGCTTTCTGTATCATACTTATGTTTTATTTAGTCAAATTTTAGGATGATCCACTTTTTATGAAACGGACTGTATCTACATGTAGGGGATTGGACACGAAATATTTGACTTATACCAAAGAAGTATCAATTTGGTTTTCCCAATTAGAGTCGATATTCTGATATGACTGTCGTCGTTAAACTGAACAGGATTATTTGAATCTGGTTGACTTACTTATTCAATTGACAATCGTTTACTTCTTTGGCATTAGCTTTTCATTCCGCGTCCAATCCCTACTTTACTATATAGATATCCATGGATGTACAGATAGCTAAGGGAGGAAAAGTTCATTTCTTCTCGGAAGAATGTAGCTTTTCATTTTGTGATTTATGGATGTCTAATGTTCATTGTATTTCACTCTTGATGGCTTTGGAGGTCATAAAAATGATTGAAATGAGTTTGAAATGCATTATTGCCCGGCATTGGAGGGTATATAATGCACCATTATATGCCCGCCAATTTCACATAGAATTCTCACCGCACCAGATAGCCATGAACCATCGTCCGTCATTCCAGCTAAATAATCCATTAATGAATGAATTGTTGAATGGATATTTCAAATCATTTTTAGATAGAAATCTGAATTTCAAATCTATTCACATTTGCAAACATTCATAGACTGTGAAACTTTTCATGAATTATAATCTATTGAGAGAGCAAACTTTCATAGACTTCAATAAAAGTCAATCAAAGATTTCTTCATCTCTCCATTATCTGTTACTAACAGTGATCAATAATTGCAATATTCATAGACTTCTCAAGAGTTACATACAATCGCATTATATCATGGATTTTGCGGGCAGAAATATCAGACAGTCTCGGCTGCTAACGCAGCCTCGTCTATGTCTGATATTACTGCCCTAAAAATCCATGATATAATGCTACATTATAAAAGTGATGGTTGTACCGCGAAATCTATGAATGAGCAAATCAAGGGACTATATCGATATCTTGGTAGTCTCTGGCTAATCAAACTTGTTTGTAGACTTCTATGATTTAGTGCTTTATGGGACTTTGTATTGGAAAAGTTAACTGCGGTTGAGAGAGTTAACTTTCTCATCCCATGGGATGAGGAGTTGATTTTACCTCCCGGCAGTTTACATGGGAGAGATATCTTTTCACTCCAACACAAAATGAAAAGGTCTTGAAAGACAGAAATTATCAAATTAAATTAATCTGACTTTAATTAAATTTATTGATAAGTACCGTACGGTATTGCCCCGTTATACATAACCCCGATTATACGCAAAGCATGCTTCCTTGCCATACCTCGCTTTACGCAATAAATGTCCTCTTATGCGTGAAATATAGCGCAGAATAGTGACCTGGATCTGTACAAAGTACAATATTTTATAGTAAAGCTACATGGCAAAGTCAGGAAAATAAAGGCACAGCTGTACAGTGTGCAGTCGTTCAGGTTTCTCAGCTATTTTGAAGGCTATAAATATGTTAGCTTGGATGATTCCGAACCGCACTGATGAGTTCATGTAGCACGAAACGCAGTGTCTGCGGCTGCTGAAGAATTGTGTGCTTCAGATGCTCATGTCTCAAGACATCTTTCCATGACAGCCAGAAGCAGCATTTCATGCATTACAAGGTGTCGATAATGTGTCCATTTGCATTTTTTCTCTATTTCTATAGTTTCCATTTATTGGCATATATTTGGCATTGAAATACAAACTGATGTAAAAAAATTTCATGTTAAAAAAAATGTGTAAAAATTCATGAAAATGTAAAGGATCTAATGAATACAAGGCATCATTATTTACTTTTTAATTTCAAATCTGAAATAATGATTTTTTAAATACGCAGTTTTCTTCTAAAATCGGCTACACTGCCACGGCTACTACGGCGGCTGCTATTAAAAGTTCCACATCCGACCTATGGCAATTTTTTAGGGAACCGCAATTTTTCATGTTTATGCATACAGCATTTTCGATGTGATGATACTGATGCATGTATGAGCACAATATTTAGGCTGCTGCAAACTTATTAAGGCGACTTCGCGAAGTTGAATTGATCTATACAAAATCGTTGGATCGAGTCGAATTAAATAAAAGCTATGTGCAAAAAACGGGCTCTGATAGCAGCCAATTGACAACATCTGACACGGTTGATATTGACGATGCAATTTGGATCTTCTAAAATAGCAAATGGCTATTTAATTACTTAGAAGCCAAGTTATCAGGCAAAATTGAAAGGTTTTAATTTATTGATAGGATTGATAAGTTTTTAATGTCAAGCGTCAAAATGTCAGTTATGCTGTGCATTTTAATCTGCCCAGTTGATCATGACCAATAGGTACGCACATGGAGGCGCTTTTTAAATGAAGACATTGGTTGATATATAACATTAATAACACTAATAATGTAAAATTTGAACACCAAGTACTATCAAACGGCAGCCGTGGCTACTGTTCGAAGAAATACAGTATCTGACATACAGTTCGTCATGATAATTAAGGAAACTCCAATTTAATTCACCTATTTGGTGAAGATAGGTTCACAGAGTCGATGTATGTGCCATTTAAAATTTTGCAATATATACCTGTAGTGAAGTGGTGTAGTTGTGCTTGAGGTCAACACACTGATGTTCTCAGGGATGCCGAGCGCTGATGCGACCCAAAAACATTCACTTTTTCCCGATTAAATTCATAATTTAATTATGACATTTACCAAACCCGAACCCGACCGGACCTAGCATTAAAAAGTCATCGGAACTTGATTAAAAAGGGTATTGATTTTTTAGTTCAAATTCCGGCGAATTTAAGTTGAAATTACCATGCCAAATTCAAATGCAATTAATTTTCAATGACTTCTGGACAAGACTACAGATGAACTGAATTTTACCCTATCTGAAGACAACTTGCATATCCGATATCTGAGCTCAGCGGTAGCAAGGAACATCCCTACAATGATAATGACTTCAAATAACATACACACTCATAATCATTATTGGAGATGCACGTCAGTGCTCAGTTGATAATGAAAATTCCTGAGTTGTGGAACTTAAATTACATTTCAAATAACTTCGATTCGAAAGTGAAATGAGACGTTGATCGTAGTTTGTAGAGAATAAACTTAAAATATGCCTTGCCATCTTTTATGTTGATTTGCTTCAGTCGTGGTGAATTGCATCTTGGTGAACTCAGACATATTTTCAAATTTCTGCTTTGAATGTCTTAATTAGAGTCTGTTTTAATACAACTAATAAATGTCCCGAGCCAGGTTTATTCGTGCTCTTGCAAATTGTAAGAAGTCATTTAAAACTTTTGATTTTGACAGACAAAAATTTATGGAGAATATAATGGGAATGGAATGAGCTTGCGTCGGGGCTTGCGACATTGGCAATGTTCTTAGAAGTGCATAATGTGAGCAAAAATCGATTTCCTGATAGAAAGTGTACGCAGTAAGTCAGTCATGAATTACAACACTCTATTGACATGACTCTATGAATAAATAAATAGCTTAATTGATTATTAATTCACAATTAGTACCGTAAATACCCGCGTATAGGACGATATCATGTATAGGACGCAGTGGATATTTGACCCTAAAAACGATGGAAAAACTGTGTGCCTGTGTATAGGACGCATCCTAATTTTAGTCCTAAATTTCCATTAATTTTTATAGAAGCGGTGACCATAAGTTAATCAAGGTGAACTCCATTCAATCGCTATGATCGTCGTGTGTGCTGATTGCTGACTCACTCATCCTGTCAGTCAGCAGATGTCCGTCTAGCCTATGTAGACTATCGTGGAAAGGATGGGTTTATTGTTCGAATCGACATTGATCATCAGTATTGCGCGTAATCCAAAATCAAGCTCTGTGCGTCAGAAAACAACAGTGAACTTCTTGTATTGATAAATATTGTAAGCTTGAAATTTTTATAATAAATTTTTGATTTTATGATAAATACATAATTTTTATAATAAAAGTATCCATGGATTAGACGCACCTGGGTTTTTAGGTCAACTTCATAAGAAAAAATGCGTCCTATACGCGGGTATTTACGGTAATTAAGTTTTGACTTTGCTTATTTCTATCTCTGATGAGCACCTCGATTTTACAAAAGATTCAGCCTAGTCCATGTGGAACTCAGTTATCAGCCTTCATAAGCACGATTTTCAACTTCGTCACAATAGTTTATTTGGCCGAGAGATGGTCTAGACCAGTGGTTCTCAACCTTTTATGTTACATGGCCTACTTCCAAGTTAATCATCTTACTGTGGCACCCTTGTTCTATAGGCTACTTGATTTGATAGTCAATTATTTCTTCCTTCACTTTCTTTGTTACGATGCTATCAAATTGCATGTCTTCATTATTTCCTTGATACACCTCATGTCAATGTTCGACTTTTATTTTACAATAGAAGCTCTCTTTTCATTTCTACGTTGATTTACACATTATTGTACATGCAAGTACTATGTTTTGAAGATACTTGAATCTTGAAACAGCACTGTAAACCAAAGGACTATTCGAGTTATTCTTTCGTTATTTCTCTAAATTTGTAAGTGGCAGGCTAAACAAATCAAATATCTGCTTTTAATGAAAACAAATCATTATGGACAATAATATGAGTTAAATATAATAGAACAATCACACAGAGAAAGTAACACCAAACGATTCAATGGGATTTCTGTTCTTGTCCCTTAATAACAACTTTTTTGATATTTGGTTTTTTTGTTTGAAGTAGATATACGGATATCACTCCGAACATCAAGGTGATTTCTATATTTAGTTTTGATCAAGATAAATTCTCTTCTCCAGACGTAAACATCTGTGAAACTTGGCTTTTAGTGTTTTCATGTCCAATGATATTCACGCAATTTCCTTAAAATTTTCCTTTCGTGAAATCAGTTGATTGATCGGCTGATGAACTGCAAAACAAAACATGCTTACCATGTAGGCCTTGCATACTATGTTCCCAGGTCCTCTCGTGGCCCCAGCAAATTGTCCTGTGGCCACGGGATCCCGGTTGAGAACAACTGGTCTAGACGATTAGTTCGGGGTTGAAATTCATCTGGTTAATCATGAAAAACAGATGAAAAATCTCCTGCTTTTCAATCTTGTCGCACATCAACGCGCATCCATCACTTGAGAGTTCACATTCTCAGCTTACGAAAAAGCTATATTAAATGTGCATCCGCTATTGCGTTTCCTGGACAGTTGTCAAAATATGAATAGAGCTCATCAACTTTCAAATCATAATTTTTTAAAAGGAAGACATATGTGTATGATAATGAATCAGGCACGAGGCGAACGAACACTTTCTGACCTTTCTTTCGGAATCGGTGTACTAATCGAAAAGCTATCACAAAAAGCGGCTCTTTTGGATTGAAATGTCATATTCACACGTTTTCATCAAAAATGCTCAGTGCTTGGAATCTTCAGAATCCTTGCGATATAAGGAGCAAGAATATGCCAAAATCAGTTGAATGGTGCTTGCTCAACCTTTCCATGACCACAAAATCCTATTCAATGAGTGCATGAAAGATGCGTTATGAGCAGTCGATGCTGTGAGCGAATTACGACACGCCTTAAATAATTCTTTGCGTGTTGACCACCGTGCAGCTAGACTTTTGACTGAGACTTTTGAATCTTGGTTGACGTTGCATGGTGCTTGCATCCTTAAGCGGTCATGAGAAAAATGTTGAAAGAAGTCTGAAGAAGAACTGTTGAACTGATTTGAACATAACTTAATATCATTGTATCACAAGGATTCTGAAAATAACAAGCGCTAAACAATTCTTATGAAAGAGTGAGAAGATGACATTTTCAGTCAAAAAATCCACAAATCTCGAAGGAAAGCTCAGAAAATGCTCGTTCTACTCCTACTTCATTCATCATCATGCATAAATGTTTTCTTTTTCTTATTTTAACAAACACAACAATTGTCCAACAAACACAATAGCTGCTACATGTTTAATGCAGCTTATTTGAAAGCTAATAATGTGAATTTTCGAGTGATGGATGGCGCGTTGATGTGCGACAAGATTGAAAGCAGGAGAATCGATTGAATTCCAACATAATTTCGGTGGTACGTTTTTACGATCAACTGTAGATGATCTCAAGATGTCGTTTTTTGTGATTAATTCTGTGTTTCTTTGATTCTGTGAGTGATGTGGAAAATTGACTCATTACATCATAATTTATCATATACTTTATGTGATATTCAAATTTTGTAATACATGCACATTAGTGTGTGTCAAGAAAACCGAAATTTGAAAAAGTTCAGGTACTCAGCGTCCAAATGGTGACATTTGTTGTAAAACTAACACATGAAATGAGGTCAAAATAAGGTCAGTTTCTCCATTTTTGTCTTTTTTGGGCTAAAAATAGCCTCTGACGTCATTAATTGACCTCAAATGACCTTTTTGACCACTTGACATGATGGATAGGGAGTCACATGTTTATCCATTGGTAATTTATTATATGACGCGAATATATTATTATAATATATCTTAAATATATATTAAATGGCTTAGTTTCGCTGACATTTAGTGGTCAGACATCGCGTCCTACAGTGGTCACATGACCCTTGAAAATTGATTAAATTTTGATCATAAAATGCCGATTTCCGATGAAACAAAGCATTTTAGAGCCATATAATGTATTACCAACAGATATAGATGTGACCCCTATCTATCATGTCAAGTGGTCAAAAAGGTCATTCTCATTCGAGGTCGCATAATGACGTCAGAGGGCATTTTTAGACCAAAAATGACACAAAGCGACAATCTGACCTCACTTTGACTTCTTTGCGCGACCTCTAAACGTTGTCCAATCTGCTTAAAATTTCATATACATTAGTTTTGCACCAAATGTCACTATTTGGACGCTGAGCATCTGAACTTTTCCAAATTTCGGTTTTTTTGACACACCCTAGCACATTTGCTGTCATTACCTGAATCTGTAAAACAAAGTCTATGAAAATATATCGCAGCCTATTGCATGTTGACCTCATTTATCAAATATCTACTCAATGGTGGCATCTCTGAATTGAGATGCAAGATTAGTCACATTGACAGTAAAATCTCGAATCAACTTTCCGCTTCAAACCCCTGATAGCCCAGCGGCCCGAGGCCTAGGCATTCGTTCGTGGAACTCCTGCCAGCTCTACAGACGGCTGACAATTCATGGGATGCAGGCTTGAAGGCATGGTAAAGGTCTTACAGCGCTATCTCTCTGGCTTTGCAGCAGATACAGCATTTAAAGCGTCATCATCACAAATAACAACTCATTTGATTCACTGCAGTAAAAAGAAATGACGGCTGGGGCTCATTTTGAGTCACGATCTTGTCCAGTTGCATCTAAGACAAGCGGTTTGCGTTGATTCGATTGCAGGACAATGACAGTTCAGTTTCCACAGGATTTTCAATCTTTAAGCCGAACAGAGAAATGGACAGGTTGTTCTGTGGGAGAGATATTCAGTGAGGTGTGAACCCATTAGTTTGCATGCTTCTTTTGTGAGACCGAATCCTGATTCATATATGAATATTGATTGATGATAATTTGCTATTGCGATGGTGAAAGTTTAGAAAAATGAATCATGACAATTGAAAACAAGATTTGGTCATAAAGAATGTTCATAGAACCTTGTGATATATATAGAGAAGGACAACTATAAAGTCAATAAAAGACATCAACCCTTGTTTAGCGACGGTACTCGCCTGACCAAGGAAGAGAACGAAGACCGCAATAGAACTGAGCTTGCAGCTTCTCGATACAGAATGAATGCTGCTAGCACTGTCAGCAATAATAGATCATCAAGCTATCGATATCACTTCAAGGCTTCCACTGTTTTTAAAGAAGCATGGTAGTAAGTTTTCTGTAATATTACTTGTCAATTCAGCTTTCTCATTTTTGTCAATGCATATTTCCTATTTTTCTGAAATGCTGTTGATGGGTAATCACCCATACATACGACCCTAGATTCTCGTGCAATGTACTTCATTACGTTCGTCTGCATCTTCATTGATTAGATAACCTGTAGACAAATATCTTTTTAGCAAAATAACAAAGTATCACTAAAATATTTTTTCCAATTATGCCTTGTTATCCGTTTAGAAGATCAAGATGCGAAGATAAGCTTACATTACCTCATCGTCAATCTATGAGCTGATATATGCAGTTATAAATCATCTTTTAAGGAGAAATATTAAAGTTCTGCTTAAATTGCATTTTTGTCAGGAAATTTCCAATGTTGGGCGAAATACTGCACCGTCTATTACAAAAGCAAGCCCGATTTCAACACTGCAGTGATGCCAATGTTTAATATGCACTGTAATAAATGCTAATGTTTAATAATGCTTTAATAATGCTAATAATTTAATAATGCTAATGTTTAATAAATGCACTGTTGACGTATTCATCATATGATTAACTACAGGGATAGATAACATTTCATGCTTTGTGTGAACCCTGTCTTGAAACCGTCTATTTCTGTGATGGTTTTATAAATAACAGTCATCTGTCCTTCAAACATTTAAAAAGTCTATCCAATGTTTAAGCATCCTGTGCAACACGACACGTATTAGCTGATAATTGATAACCAGACTCTTTACAACGGTGGATTTACGCAATTGGAATATTGTCCTCAAAGTATAGATATCGTGACAACAAATATTTTTGAATCTGAAAGTCATTCATTAGATCCAAGTTCTGTTGACACGGATTCGCTGAGGTTTTGTAATTTAGGATTATTCAAAAGAATATCTTTCTTTATATTTCGAACAGACACTGAGCGGAATCATAAGACATAACATAAATATTATTTTTACATGTGGTTAGCAGTCCTGCACTGTCATGATAAATTGCTACCCACCGCTAGGCCACTTCGTTATTTTCACCTTTAATCATCGAGAGGAATCAGTTGTCATAACAAATTATAGAAGAACAAACAGAGTAATTGGCCTGATGAAGAGCATCTCGAAATGTCCCAATTCGATTACTGACTAGCAAATTCTGCGCATGTTTGTTTTGAACATGTCGTCGAGTCTTATTTATTTCGAATCTATTCATTGTCGTGTGGATGAATCAAGCTGCGGAGTAATGATGAAAATTTGAGAGAATTCGATATAAATTTCATTTTTTTTCAATTTTTGACTTGCGTGAATTTTTCAGGGAATAGTCCGGCTGCCAGCGAGAGTTTCTGCAGGAAACAAGGCCGGTTAATGAGACTTTCTCAGAATGATGTACACTACTGTATATAACAATTACTATTCTGAATTCTACCCGGTTCCCTTTCTTGTTGGACATGAATGCTCATCTAGGTAACTCAGTCAATGTGCAAGCATCCAACACAGCTACCAAATGAATCAACCCTTAGAACAATAAAAGAGCAAAAAAGTAAGTAACTACACATTTGAAAGTTTTTATTCCACACACTCTTCGAATATACTCCCACTCGACGTACACACTTCCTACTCCCTAAATATCTGAAGAGAATAACAACTCTTAAGTCAATAAAAGACACCAACACCCTTGATGCCCCGACCTCACTCGCCTGACCCAGGAATCGAACCGAAGTCCGCGGTGGAGACGAGCTCGCACCTTCTTCACTAGGCCACGATGACGGCACAAACAGGAATGCGTGTGAAAGTAGTATGGTCTTCTCCAGGTGATATCGACAGCTTCTTGTCCTATTAATCATTGCCAGAATGTTATCAGCATTCAATTTGTAGCGAGGCAGTGTAACAGCATGTCAATGGACTACGTCACACAGTAGATTGACAACCATAGAAATTGATTGTTTATCTGAAGTTGACTAGAATGGAAATTGTCTCAAGGTCGCGTTACATCTGGGGGAACGAAGTTGTGTCATAAACCACCAATGAAAAACTTAGAGTTACACACGTAACTGATTATAAACCAATGATACAGCCGTTGACAGGTGTACCTTAGTGAAGATGCGTGCGATTTTTGTGCCACTATTGCGAAATGCATGAAGCTTTGCTTTCATTCTGGAGGCATTTATTGTGAAAAACAAAAAATGAGAAGAGATTTCTGAAGACACCGATCCTTGGCGCGCCACAGGCCTGAATTTACCGTTTTTCCTCTAACATAAGCAAAGCCTTAAACAATCCTGGTGTCTCTGGAATAAGCAATACCTCTATTATGAGCAACCATTTATTTGAGAAAACCAATTAAGCAGTTCTTAGGTAATTATTTTTGGAGACGCACGGGTTGTGATCAGGTAGCTGACACATCTTTCAACAAACCTCTAAAAGGACCGACGTCGGTTGTGTTATCATCGCTGGGTGTCGTCTGGCAGCCACACATACATACTGCACAGCTCACGGAAACTCGAGGCCTCCATCGAGGGAACAGTTAGTTCAGTGGATTGTCGAGGCCTGAGAGATCCCTCGAGATCTGATTCTCAGGTCTATGAAGGCTTGCGGATTCACCAACGCAGAAGATGGCTCAGAAAATCAGCTGATTCATTGCTCTAGAAAATGAACCGGCAGGCCTATCCGCAGGTAGACATGCTCTGATTTAATGTCGTCAAGATAGCACTCATCAAATACTGAGTCTTTGGAGAGTAGAATCAACAATGACGAAGAAGAGATCACCATGGAAACTCATAAATTTGAAGTGGATCTTGACGCTAAATGAGTATGCCAGTAGGTTTCGAGAATTAACGGAACTTATACTAATAT
This sequence comes from Prostheceraeus crozeri, assembly GCA_907163375.1. Lineage (NCBI taxonomy): Eukaryota > Metazoa > Platyhelminthes > Polycladida > Euryleptidae > Prostheceraeus > Prostheceraeus crozeri. The sequence continues at coordinate 652,379 of CAJQUW010014088.1, read as the reverse complement.
ACAATTCTAATGCATTACTTGAGACTTTTAGCAAAATACAAAAGGTTGGCATTAATATATATATAGCTTAATATATAGCTTATATATACATATATATATACATACATATATATATATATATATATATATATATATATATATATATATATATATATATATATATATATATATATATGATAAATCAAAACGAATTGATTTGTGATGCACTACATGTTTCAGCATGTGCACATGCCATCTTCAGGTGAACAAAAGACTGTTTGACATTTAATCACTTAAATACAAAATCGAGACATATCGGATGATGATCACTTTTCATACAATTCAACATTTATGGCGTCACGTTGTCTGGTCTCTTGCGTCAAGTCAAACAATAAAAGCAGTGAAATACAATAAAACAATAAAACTATTTACAGCTATTTACAGATTCAGGCATAGAGATATGGAGCTTCCCCGTTCATTCATCAGGTGGTCAATATTTGATTTCTTCAACAGGATAGATTCTAGAATTCTTGGATAGTACGTGCTAGAGACAATTTTGAAATTTTCTTTCTGAGGAGGATGAATGTGCATACTGATTTCAGTGGGCGTTGGATAGCCCTTCAGATGCTCATTCATTCTCGTCACCAGATGCCGAACTGAACTACCGATGTAGCACTTGTCACAGTGCTCACACATGTATTTGTAGACAATGTTAGATTTGAGTTCGGACGGCACTTTGTCTTTATTCGAGAAGAACATACTAGTTTTCATAGATTTGAAATTGACTTCATAATCTTGAATTTCTTGACACCATTGTCACCAGAGCTGATGATGATGGTTTCCATACTGCCTGGCATCTGAAAGAAACCAATACCGGTATCTATACTCCTAATTCGGCGTATTCACCTAAGCGATACCGCTTCGCCGCCATGAGATCTCTTTTTGACCGTGCTTTGAAAATAAATTCCAACGTCAGAAATTATCAAAAATCCGTTTCTATCATCAGCAATATTTTTCAAAAAAATGGCTTCACTGAATATGAAATTACTCGCGTTCGTAAAGATGTTGAGGCGAGACATGAGAACCGGACTCTCACTCAAAATTCAGATCCATTAGAGTGTCGCATACTCAATTGGAGCTTCCCTTTCATTGCTGAAGGTGAGAACAATTTATTGAATCATATCAAAGAGATCAACAAAATTATTCCTCCGAATGTCAAAATTCGTCCTGTTTTCAAAACTATGAAAACTAGTATGTTCTTCTCGAATAAAGACAAAGTGCCGTCCGAACTCAAATCTAACATTGTCTACAAATACATGTGTGAGCACTGTGACAAGTGCTACATCGGTAGTTCAGTTCGGCATCTGGTGACGAGAATGAATGAGCATCTGAAGGGCTATCCAACGCCCACTGAAATCAGTATGCACATTCATCCTCCTCAGAAAGAAAATTTCAAAATTGTCTCTAGCACGTACTATCCAAGAATTCTAGAATCTATCCTGTTGAAGAAATCAAATATTGACCACCTGATGAATGAACGGGGAAGCTCCATATCTCTATGCCTGAATCTGTAAATAGCTGTAAATAGTTTTATTGTTTTATTGTATTTCACTGCTTTTATTGTTTGACTTGACGCAAGAGACCAGACAACGTGACGCCATAAATGTTGAATTGTATGAAAAGTGATCATCATCCGATATGTCTCGATTTTGTATTTAAGTGATTAAATGTCAAACAGTCTTTTGTTCACCTGAAGATGGCATGTGCACATGCTGAAACATGTAGTGCATCACAAATCAATTCGTTTTGATTTATCAAATTTACGGGCATTGTTCACCAAGATATATATATATATATATATATATATATATATATATATGGAATTAATATATAAAATATGTAGCACATATAACCTAACAGGTCAAAAGAAAAATAAAGTGGATTTTCCATTGTTCTCTTACTAGCAACGCTTCTAATATAAGATAAAATTAAGAGTTAAGACATAAAGAACAAGCTAAGTGTGAACTTTAAGAACAACTGAAGAACAAGAACAGGTAGATCCTTCTGCTTGCCGTCAAGCCAAGCATTCATAAATAAATATTTGTTATGAACATAACAGTTTTCTGCATTCTAAATGTTGAAATTCGAAATTTGGGCTGCTGTGCATGTGGGGTGATATCGGAGCGAAACTTATAGGGACGAAACAAACCCAGCTGGCTATTTCAGGCGCTCTTTAGTAAGCGACACCTCATAACTGTACGTGTATAATTATTCACATCGTGTAAATGACGTATAATCTCTGTAACAACCAGAGAACAACCCTCAGATCATTTACACTTTTACAAAAAAATCATGGAACAATTTCGTTGGGTTAGCTATATGCTAGGATTTCAAGCTTAAGAAATTTACTTATCCTTATAGAAACCTACCATAAGTGAAACTGGATCATAAGCCATAAGTCGATTTCATAAGTTAAGATTTTCAAGCTCGGAAGGTAAGTGAAAAATGTAAGATGAAACTGGCCGTAAGAAAAATCTTATCTTATGTGATAAGTGAAATAGGGCCCTGGTTTGTAACGCGGACGAGCAGGCTCCTTTCAGTCAGAGCATGTGAACACGTCCCAAAGTGGCTTGTAGTTGGTCGCACTGGCGTCAGCCGGTCTGCCATTACAGATCACGTGCATCTTTGTTCTTGTGATCGTGAGAGTTTGCTGGACAAATTTTTCATTGTGTGTAAAGCACATCATGATCGTTTGCTGCGAATTTCAGATGCATATTAAGCGTTACAAGCCAGATATCTGCAAGCAGAAGGATTTACTAATTGACCTTCTCTTGCCATGGTAAAATGTGTTCACACTTAGCTTGTTCTTTATGTTTTAACTTTTAATTTTATATCATTCCGGGTTTTCCGCTGACGAGATCGGCCGAAAAGACTTCTGGAATAAAACTTCGCAATGAACTGCGCGCTATTTTTCCTCTACAAAATGATTAAAGGACCCAAATACTTCTCGCTTCTAATATAAGTAGGCAATGTCGAAAATTTAGTCAGATTGTACAAAAATGGAGGTACTTATATTAGAGGAAATACGGAATTCTTTAAAACTCCCATCCTTCTAATTACCTCCATCGGTTGACTGTAAGATTCTACATGCGCATGTAGTGACTTGTTTCATATTAAAGAGATCATCGCTCAGTCTCTGCTTATTATACTCTAAAGACAAAAACTTTCTTCCTAGCTTCCTTTGTTGTTATCACTTAACTTAATCCTCATTACCGTTAACTTACATACACCACCTAACACGTGTTCTATTAGCTAGAAATTCAGCAAATAGGTTCAGCCGTTGGCGTCGCGATTTCCCGTCACTGAAAATACACAATGTCAAATCGGCGCGCCTCTCCACCTCCTCCTCCTCCTCTCCTCTCCCTCCTTGCTCTTCCTCTGTGTCACTTTTTCCTCTTCATAATCTGCTCCACATCTTCTGCAGGTCTACCAGTGTCGTGTTTCCGTGGAGGCTTGGCCTCATTCTCCGTCCACTGCCGCCATGTCCTCTTTCCTTCTACTGCTTCTTCTCTCTGTCGTCATCAGCGCCCGCGACATCGAGCTCAGTGGCAACAATTCATTCCTTGAATTCCCGACCTTCGAATCCTGCATTGATGCCATCATCGGCTTCGAGTTCCAGACAGACCAGCCCAACGGCCTTCTGATCTACGCCGACGATCCTCGCAACCTATACCTGGAATTAACGCTCGTCGGAGGCCAGCTGAAGCTGATGGCCAAGTTACTGCTATCGGAAACCTTCCAGGCTCCGATAGCCCTTTTTCTTGGCTCTGAGCTGCATCGTCAGCGAAGATGGCACACTGTGCGTTTGCGAATTGGACGTCGTAAGCTTCATTTAGAGCTAAATAAAGAATTTAAGGAAAAGCCATGGCCAAGGGATGACAAGAGGCCGTTTGAAGGAATTTTACGCCGTTCGCTCTTCTTCGGGGGCCTACCACCAGCCAGTGCAGTATCACAGTCTCTCAATGGAGATGGTGATAAAAAGCGCAGAAAAGGAAAACCATATTATGTCCTCTGGACCAGTGTCCATCAACCGCGATTCCAAGGATCCATTCGCAACTTCGCTGTTACGAACTGCTCAAGTAATAGGACGTATCTGCCACGGGTCATTGGAGGTGCAGGCAAACTCTTCATCGGCAAAGATTGGTGCGCCCCCAGTTTAACGTCTTCAGTGCCAGTGTGCCTTAATAAAGGCCTATGCACTAATACAGAATTTGGACCTCGTTGCGACTGCAAAGGAACAGGATTTAAAGGAAGGCGATGTGATGAAGGTAAGGGAAAATAATTTGATAGATTTGTTTTAATACAAGTAGAGAACATGTATAATTCAAAGTTCTTAATTTAAATAAGTAACCCTGTAGAATAAAGCATGTGTAAATTAGTGTTCGACATGACTCGAATGACCACTGCTCCAGTAATGGTGCCGAGCAATTGTGCAAATGCAAGGCTGCATTTGGTGGCCGCATTCTGATGATAGGAACGTGGTCGTTACGTAAACTCCACGAGATACAATTTTTCAACAAACACACACGCACTTCTCTGTGCTCGCTTGCGCTGGGTCATTATGTGGTCACCGCGGTGACGAATGTAAACCTCACTGTCATCCCCTTCAGAAATTACTTCAAGCATCGTGAATTTTGCTGTTGTTCGGCCTGTGCGTCATTTTCAAGTGAGTGAAGACGGAATTTCACTTGCTGTTTGAGGATATATGTAGAGCATTTTCAAACTGATTCATTCCTGGGCAAAGGCTTTGAAGAAAACGAAGCCGATGAGGACATTCTATTTCTCCTATATAACCTTCCTATTTGACATTTTCTGTTTCTCTAAGATGCTGCAAAAAGACGAACTCATGTTCTTCTGTATTCCAAATATGATGAATTATCTTTTATGCTTGCACCTTGATAGTCGAGCTCAGACATTCAGTTAACCACATACCGAGATGCTTAATTTCAACGATCTGAGTATCTGTACTCTACTATTAAGTGCATCTTTCTGAATCAGATTTCTTGTTTGTTCACTTCTTATAAATCAAATCGACAAATTTAGGAACACAAGCGTACTACAGTCTAAATCAACATGCTTCTTGAAGTGCGTGACAATCTGGCCAGTGGACTAGGAAATCCATCATGGAGAGATGAAGGTGATCCTGAATGCAATTTGACTTTTTAAAAGAATATTGCTGACCGCTCTTACTTGCACAAGACCTATGCACAATGCTGTTAAACTCACACCTAGTCTTTTCCATCCCGATACCTTTGCAATAGCCACATATTTGATGAAAGAATGCCCCGGCTAGTCATTACTAGTCATTCACACGCAAATTCAAATGTACACCAGTCATTGTCATTATAAATCAACAGAGAATATTCCGAAGCACATATCGCGTCTATTTAAATGCACATACGATTCTATGAAATCATTCATGAATATGCGGTTCAAGAGAAAGTCTCATTTGTTTCGTCATCGAATCACCTGTCAATATCAGCCACCAGTTGCTTTCGAATCTCGTATTACTCACTGAATGGCAAATAATTTTCGTTCAGAACCTTAATAAACCTGTGGGGCTGCTCACATAGAGACACGCGGGACCGTACCGCGCCCGTCATCATCAAAATAATAAGAGCTATGCCAAAACAATGTATGAAATATTCTTACATCAAGCTTAATTAGCCAAAATTGCTTCCAGCCACCTAAAAGTCAGCCTGCTTCTTTCGACTGATCATGTACCTTTAGTGCAATTCATAATAGAAAACTGTCAATTGAAAAGAAAATCTATATATCCACAATCGGACCATTGAAGTTCATCAATGCTGTAAAGCTTTGTGTATCATAGTGTAAATGGGAGTGACCTTGAACGATAGACTAACATGCGATAACCATTTCGATCGTGCTATTCTGACAGCCTCGCGCAAACTATATACCATCAGACCCATTGAACCGTTTGTTTCCAAACAGGATTTATTAGTAGTTTTTAATGGATTAGTCTTATCTGCATTGATGTACGCCTCTCCGGCATTTTGTGAGCATTCTGCATTTGTCAAAGAGAGGCTGGACAGACTATGTAAACGTACTCATCGCATTAAATGTGACTTGGAATGCACCTGCTCAGCGATTCCGAACTTAAATGAAATGCATAAAGACCTTGCTGTAAGGTTCTTCCATAAGTGTCTTCTCACAGGTCATCCTCTGTACTCTCGCGTACCGGCATTATTGCCGTGATCATGGAAATATCAGGTGCCATTTTGCTCAACATTGAGACGTCACAATTCATTCTTTCCCTGGATTTCTATTATGTTGAACGGTTTGAACATTATGTGATTTAGCACCAACCCTCCTCTTTATAAAAAATTAAACTGCCTAATCCCATTTTTCTATGGCTTCATGTGTGTGTTTTCTCTTTCGCTGTCAAGTTACTCTTTGAATGTCAGCATCATTGTATCTAATCCATATCTTATTGTGACATCACTTTCTGTGTAATTTTGATTTCTATTTCTTCAATCAATAGACGCCTATTATTATTATTATTATAATACAATTGGGGACAGCAATACAAGCACGTGCTTTTGATAATTCCTAAAGCACTTTATTATTTTCACTTTCTCTGTGTGCAACATTTGATGAAGCGTATTTTCAAGTAACCATCAAGAAATGAAGTTGCAATTTGAAAATCTAGTGCTCAAAATAGAACGTTCTGACAACTAAGAATATTTCAAATTCAAATGAGAATATTTGCATTGTCTTGAAAGAAGAAAACACGTCGCGGAATTCGGATATTTCAATTCCACTTTAATATTTGCATTGCATTTGATATATTCACTCAGGCATATGTCGATGAATAACCAATTGCAATATATTTTCAGTAATTTACACTTAACTGCATTTCGACAGCGACTTTTTCTTCATCCTCATGCATTCAGCTGAGTAAAGATGTCTACAAATTCACGCATTAACATCCACCCACGCCATCCACCCCTTCATGACGTTTTTGTTTCACTTGTTGGTTTCTCCAATGTTCATATGATTTGATATTTATTGTGTAGTACTTTCTGACCGTCTTCAACCCACTTGTGGCGTATTTAAACCAGGGTTGGCTTTTTGCCGGCTAAAACTGGTAAAAACCGAATAAAACTAAAATTCCGAAAAATCAGTCTATTTCAACATTTCTTCACGAAATGATCGACAGCAAGTTGAGGTTTAAGTATTACGGTGCATGCGGGTTTACAGTTTGCAACTTTTATCTTGCAAAACATGACATTCATTCTGTGATGGAACCACATGATATGTTTTTATAACGAACGACAAGCGATGTTGTCTTTCTTTACGATTGCTCTGCCCTTTTCTTGTGATTTAAGAACAAATGTAGACTTCAGCACCATTTTGGATCTTTGGTTCATGTAACAGAAGTTGTTACTCGCAGAATTATCATCAAATGAATGAAAAAATGAAAATAAATATATGAATATAACTGGTTTATACATAGAACTAAATTAAACAAACCACTTTCTTCATGTGGACGAGCTTCAATAAGCCCACTGTCATTCTTCTGTGTTGAGTGTTCAGCAAGAATTTAGAGTGTATCTCAATAGTAGCTTAGGTTTCATCAAATCTAGATTCGAACCCAGGTCTCATGAACGCAGAGAAAACACTCTATCAAAAAGTCTCTGCACCGGAAAATCTCACCTCCCAAATCAAGCAATGTGCAAACAGTCACTTAGAATGCATTTCTACTTTTTTTAGAAATATACTAAATGTACTAATGCTTGTGACTGTAGCAGGAACTCATGATTTGTAAGAAGAAATAATAATTAAATAACATAGTTCGCACCAGCAATCTTGATAAAGTGATGCATAGTGTATGTCTGAACAGCTTCAGTTATAATCTTAACAAAAGAACATGTCCAGTAAGCTGTAAAATTGATCTTCTTGATAGAATCTGAGAGCGAAAAACAGTTTTGACATCATTGTGATATACAAGTTTGTTTAAAGTTCTTGAAATTTCCATATTTTGAGCTCAAATCAAAACTATACTTTCGGTTTTTGAATTCATTTAACATAACCTCATTCTCTAAATATGTGAGGGTATACCATGACATGAAAAATGTTGAAGAGCAAAATTTTTAATCTAGTCCTTCTGGGAATGCAGGATAAATTTCACAGTAATATTCGTGTAATCACAATGGGTATAGAACATTTGCCACAGATTTAGAAGAAAAGCTATTCTATGAGATCAGCAGGGAGGTTAATCGTAGAAATCCGAGGCCAGATTTCTACATTTCCTACCCTTCTAGCTTCATGGAATGCCTGTTTTCATTCTTTTATATAGCGCCAAGTGATTTCCTTCCAGCATGGACGTCTGTTGCATCTTACAATGAATGAAATTCGTAAAGCAACAAAATGCGTGCACACTTAGAAGAATAATGCTCAACAGCTTTATAAAAATATTTTTTGTAATAATTCATATTCTTACACATATACTTGGAACATATTCTTGATTGAAATACGATATTGATAGGTTTGAATTGTGAAAATACAGGGCTAAATGTTTATCGAATGATGAAAAAGTAAAGTGAACTTATTGCGACTAACGTTCATCAATAAAGTAAGGAGTGACGATGATCCCTTATATTGTTTGTACCCAAAAAACGTAAGTAGTCATGCTGGAAAAAAATTTTTAGCCAGTTTTTGCCAGTTTTAGCCGAAAAATGGTGACAAAAGCTGGTGCTTTTTACCAGGTGGTAAAAACCAGGGGGTTTTTTACCGGCCAACCCTGATTTAAACCCAAATCAATTGTCACTGCTTGCAACGTAGGCCTAAGTGTTTTTTTCATCTAGTGTCGCATGAGAACTTCATTGCGACTCACCTTGCCTTCATCACTAAGATCTTGTTTTGCTAACTGTTTTAAGACGTCTGTATTCCTAAATCAAGTTCTTAAAAGCTATAAGACTCTTAATGATCCGAAATCTTTCTCGGGTGTTGTGATCTAAGCTAATTTTAAATGACCGATGCAGTGGCTCAGAGGTAAAGTTTTCTCTCTACGTCTTAGTGACCTTGGCTCAAACTTTGGTCAGGTCATTCATCTTTTAAAATAGGTGCACTCTGTAGTATTGCTAAACACACAATACACAGGAATAAATGCGAATGAGAAAAATGGCAAAATTCGACCACTTGGAAATAAGGAAATTGCCAAATTTGCTTCTGAGTGTAAATACGATTTATCCATTTTTTAACTTTTTTTCATTTTCAGACCTAGTCCTCAATCTATAGTTCACATCTCTTACAAAGCGTCGTTGTCACAGCATCACCTAAAATGCATAGCCTATTTTGTGACGCAATACCTAATATGTTCGATTTTCATGCAATTTTTTTCCTAGGAAATATCCATCTAGCATACTCGTATATTTACTTTCATGATCAGTCTTTTGCACGTTTTTATCGATTACATAGCTCACACATATTTGAATCTATTACTTTTATATGTACCTGTTAGCTGTTGCAATCACATACCAGATAGTGCTGTGACAACGAATACAGATAGCAGTGTTCGGTAATCGGGGCTAGAATAAAATAATATGAATCCCGAGACTCAGATATGTTTCACCGGATTAGTATTTTATGTCCTCATAATATGATGATTTTACTATTCTAGATCGTTCTCTAGTGATGATAGCACTTTGAAGCTATTATCATGATAGAAAAACAGCCGTTTCTACATGTAAATCAATAATTATTCACATAAATAGTTCATGCTTTTCACTGAAATTGACTTGGCTTTCTTTATTGTGATATCGTTTGCTGCATTCTTAGACTAATTTTGACAGATCCTGATTTTGCTCATCGTGTGATTGAATAACCGTCAAAATTTTATTTGGTCTTCGTACCCACACTACAAATTGTGGTCTTCGTGGCACAGTGGTTAAGTGCTTGGCCTGGCGATCTTTCGGTCAGAGGTCGAGCCCCGAAAGTGTCAATAGAAGTCATCGGGAAGGGCATCCGTATTCAAAGTACCACAACGCTCCAGATTGAAGTCTGACTGTGTCAGCACCGTCCAAGCCCCCAGTATGGGGGAGCTGTGACCTTAAACCACCACCCACATTACAAATTACTTATCGTATATCACCATCTACTCATTAAATCACCCATGTATCACAGGAATCCCTCTATGTGTACATGCATGTTGGCTACAGGAAATAGGGATGTATTTATCTTATTTACTGTGCTACAATTGAGTTCGTTGATAGTTCACGGTCAAAAATGAGAAGATGCAGTTTTTATCCTCGTCACAGTTTGGAGCAAGAGTAAACAACATCAGCGGCAGCAAAGTTGTTTGCTGACATCTTAAACGCGTTCCTGACCTCATTTATCAATAAATTTCATGATGCAAGTAACATTCAGTGAACTTGAAAGCGAAACTCTCCTAGATTAGAAGCGTGGTTAGATGGTCAAAAAAGATTTAATAAAGTAGAAAATGTCTCTGAATTGTGCCCACGCAGAATGGCTTTGTTTCGGAAATCAAGCGTTTGGTCAAATCGCTTTGATTAATTTAATCTGCATTTAATAGATCAAGGATGAGCTTCAGTTTACTAAAGTTAGCTCGTGGAAACTGTTTTATCTATTCGGAATTTTCACGGAGACGAATTATCTCTCTCATTTATCAAGTGTCACACAAATGCAGGTCTGCTGTTGAATGTATCGAATACAAGTAATGACAATTAACGTGGTTTCCCTATCAAAATCTGCAACGATGGCAATTTGACTCGAAATTGATAGCATCGATGGCAATCTTGACATAATGGAAACTATGACTGCAAAACGATAGTTCTTTAATAACTTTGTTTGAGCGCAATTTCAAACTTAGTCCGTGCCTTGCATAATTTAAAAGAATGAAATTCCGAGGTAGTAGACACTGTGTTTCGTCAATCAATGACTCGTTAGGACTCCGTTCGGAAAGGCGCAGTCTGCAGTTCACAACTCACAAGCAACCAACTGTTTTATCTTTCTTTATAGCCTCTTCTTGATCGGTACGACTTTAGCTTGTGTGTGGTGTTGGATCTCACTGAAAGCGGTTGCAGACCAGTTGCTAAATAAGAGTTGGTCGAAGCAGCTACACATACATTTTACACAGCACGTTCTACATGCTGTTCTTGATTATTTGTGGCTGCAAGCTCGGATTCCTAAAGACTTTTAACTCAAGCATTTATATGGATGATTTCCAGCTTCCAGGCCGAGGTTAGCCTGAGGTTATGCAGGAATTAGTCTACATTTTAGACCTCGAAATCTTCTGTAGTCCTTCATACCTCTGCAAGTATGAGTGACGAATTTGGAAGTCTACTGTAAATTGCTTTCAGCCGGAATAGACTATTGAAGGATAGTAATTGCTGACATTGATAACATGGGAAGCTACAAGCATCATTGTAACAACAATTTAATAATATAATGTTTTAGGGACCTACTGGAAAAATTTTATTATTGCTTTTGGAAAATTAAGACAGAAATGATAGAATCTGTTGATTTTCAGCTCATGAAAATGGGTATTTTTCCGGGCTCAGGACTTAAGTATAGAAACGATTGATAATAACGATTGATGGAAGCTCCGTTTCCCGTCACATATGAGATTTAAAAGACTTCTACTGCAAACATAGTTCAATCATCAAACTGCCTTTCTGGCAGAAAAGAGTCCAATGTGAAGTCGCATGTCAAATCAACATCCACATTCTAGCGCCTGCATGTCATTCGAAAAAGGGCGAGTTGTAAAGCGGAGAAAACAATAATTATCTCAGAAATATAAAAGATGTAAAAAGCTTGAATTTGACTGCTTCTCTTGCTAAGGGCCATGTTATCTATTCATCACATTCAATCCTAAAACGATCGTTGCATGCGCATATACCTTCTTGTTGGTTAACAGCATAATTGGCTCTTATTATCGGCTCCTTTTTGTCCATATTCTACCGTAGCGTGAGGATCCTGACATGGCCAGCTTTCTCCATTTATCTCGATATTTGGAATGCTGTTGGTAATTTCAGCTACCTTAAATAACTTCTACTTTCAATGATAATCTTTTGTACCCTACTTTTTATATGGTTATGACCTTATCTCGATATTTGTTGCTTGGATGGCATTAATGGGTGACAGATTCCATTCTTTAGAATCGCATTCACAAATGATAGCTTTTGCATACTTATATCTCGGTTACCGTTCACCATTCCAGTGGTTACAAGGTTTCAATCACACTGTTTCTTATAAAAAGCCCGAAAAATGTCTTTTTCGCGTCTTTTGATGATTTTAAACATAACAACTGCCTTGCCATTTTGGAAGACTTGCTCGTTGCTCATGTTAAGACATGTTTGTCATCAATGTCCCTCCAGTAAGTATAAACTGCAAATTAAAAAATCTTAAGTAGGGCTATGCAAATTTACAATGACTCGATTCGACTCAAAATTTGGCGGTTTGCAGGTCCCTGAAGTAGGTCTTGAATTCAACCTTCCAGTTGACCAAATGCACAGATTTTTTGTGACAAGTTGGAAAATGCGTTATAGCTAAACGTCATCAACTCTTGGACCGTACTGCTTAGTTTTACGAGTTCTGCAAAAATGCGACAGGCGGACAAATCGACCTCCACGTTGTGGACAAAGTTAATGATGGAATACAGTTTCTATGGCTACCAAATTGTCTAAGTCTGTGGATACTATTCTGACCTATGCCCAAGGTGCACTGGAACTCTGCAGTTTCCTGATAACTTATAATCTCATTTCATATGAAGAGAGAGAACCGTTCATTATCCGTTAAGTTGGTAATTTTATCCCCTCTTCTTTATTAGTTAATTGTTTCGAAGCTTGAAAATTGCTACCAATTTTATCTCTTTCTTCACAGCTGTTGTGAACCACATACAATTTATACTTTAATCCATTTATGTCTGTCTTGAAGGCACATTGTACTAAGAAAGCCTGCATGCATCAATAAGCAATCTGCATTAAAAGAACTTTCTGAGAAAGTGTATTTTTAGAAAGTCAATTTATTCGCATAAATAATCCTGTATTGACAATGAATGTCTCATTATGAGGATACAGATTGACTAGACATTCACAAGCGCTGAACCATTTCTGTCCCTTTTTGTCATTGTTTTGGTGCATTTTGATTCAGATCGTCTGAATGTAGAATGAATGTATTACTGGAGAAAATAATTGATGAATTTATGAAAAAAATGCCTGAATTTGACTAAAAACTACGTTTTCATGAGTTTTGAATTTAGCATTTGATCTTATCAAACCAGCCAATTCATAAATTCAACTGTGATGCGCCATTCCTAGGATTGATAAAGTCATTACAACGAACATCAAATCTCCATCAGACTGTCTATCATTGTGTTTCCCATTCCTCCTCTGATAATTTATTCGCTATATTCTTTGACATATTTTCTGGTGATTGATGTACATGATGATAATGCCAGCACTCTACTCCCATGGAAATCCAATTAACTGGGCAATATGACGTGAAGCCACAAGGTCCTCACTAGATCTCATAATTGCTCTTTGTTTCTTTGTTAAAGAGTGTAGAGGTGATGGCAATAAAAATGTAACTGCAGTTTCTAGCAATATGAAATGTCACGAAATCGAACTCCTTTTCACTTGCATGTCGACAATAATACAGTTGAATCAGAATCTGTCACATGTAAAATCCCATGTTCCCCCGTCGATACCTTGAGTGAATTCCTATTCAAGTCAACTTCCGTTGAACAATCTGTTTATATGCTTCCTTCCATTGAAATCCGACTTTTCGCTATTTTTCAAGTTGATAGGATTACATGCATACATGTGAGTTTGACCCGTCAAGAACGAGTTTAACCCCTTCAAGATTGACAACATTATTTTAAAGTGCAGCAGTCGAAAAGAATTTTTGTCGGTATGGATTTGATGCTCTTTACCAGATCAACTGCAGAATTATCGTTTCAAATTCAAAATGAAACAATGGCAGTAGTATAAGCTTTGATGCAGCTTTTCATTATTCTTTTAGCGTTTTGAGAGCCACTTAAATTGTTTGCAGATCAAGTTACTAATAAGTGCACTTCAAAGCTTGCGTTACTCCTCTTTTTTAAAATTCACGACCATAAAAGGTGCTCTATATTTAACTTGACAAATGGCGGAATGAAATCAACTGCTTTGCCGATTGGTTGGATTCACGCAGGACCTAGAGCGGACACTGCACGTCTTTTTCAGTTGCACTCGCATAGATGAAAATTGAACTAAGATGCTGAAGTGATTGACTGAATGACGGATGTGCATCCTGAGGGTTAAGCAGAATAAAGCGTCGCACAAAACTAAATTTAGCAATCATCATTTTATCTGTCATTCGATTTATAAAACCAATTTTCTGTTCATCTGCATCTTTGTAAACTTGTAATACTGATGGATGTTTATTGCTACATTCAGTATTAGCTAATCATTGTTTGTCTTGAAATCAGTACTCCAATATCATTTATGAAGTGCACATCAACAATGAATCCTAGAAAAACGCATCGATCATCAGATCCATCGATAAATGTATTATGGCCAAAGTAAGTATTATGCCCACTTTGATCATGGCTCCTAACCATGGAAGAATGCATGGCAAGACTTCTTGTTTGTTATCAAGAAGATAGACATTTTAATGTTGTCAGCGATACTTGTTTTAGCCTTACTTGTTAGTTGATATTTGCCTCTTTGTTTCATGTCTGCGGATACAAATCGCCATTGATTAGGGTGAATTTGCGTCAGATTCTGTTTATATTTAGCTGTTGATATGGCATTTAGCATTTGAATCGGGAACGCTTCACATCAATTCGGTAATTCTGCTGTTGAAATGTCAGCGATGAGCTCGAAGAGTTAATGTTTCCAACTGTCATGTCATTCTGCAGTTGGTATGTCTATACTTAATATGGAACGGATCATCAGCTTCTTGATCGGTCAAACCTATAGAATGGAAGCAAAGTTTTCGTTGATGATCATTTAGAATTTCGCTGCTATGTTAGGTATAGATCTAGTTCAACGTAGGTTGATCTTAAGAAGATTATAATTCGTGAAACCTGCCATAGTTTTAGATTCTTGCCGTGAGGGCGCGTTCACATTAGACCGCTAACGATAACTACAACAACAAATTGAAATAAAATCGCTCTGCATCTGCAACATGGCTGTTGTTCACATTAACCCGATTTACTCAGCGATAAAATTTGCAGTGTGAACAGTGGAGCTGAATGATAAGTGATAGATATCGCGCTATAGGATTCGTCGAGACCGAAGGTCGATAACTACCTTATTGCTTGACAGCGCGAGGAGACGAATTGCACGGTTTCAGCACGCTGTCATACATAGGTGGTTAGATAAATATCATTGATAAAGATCGATTTCTATGGCTTAAAATATGGCTATCTTAATCGCATAAAATAACAGTGTGCTGGCTGACCAATCGTTCCATTATAGAAAGCTCAAAGTGAACGTTATCAAAATAGTTGGTAAGTGATTTAGAATAGCTCCATACTTAGCTATTGTAAATATCAATTATTCTATTTCTATTTGCTGAAATAAACGTCCGCATACAACAAATAACATACAGCCATGGCACGCCAAGAAATTTCAACAGCCATGCAGCGATAAGTATAGGATATCACACTGATTTCAGTAGATAAACGCTGAGAATCTACGAGTATCATAAGCTATCTATTCTCCGAGCCGGAGGAGAGGAGAATAGATAGCTTATGATACGAGTAGATTTTCAAGCAGCGTTTATCTTCGGAAATCAGTGTGATATCCTAATTTATGTGACCGATATCTTGAAGGGAATAGAAATTCATAAAACTCAAGCGTTTAACACTGCAAATGTTGACAACATGAAAGACATGTTCAGTGGAACTTTCTCAAACTGTGTATTCAATGTCAAGTTTGAGAAGTAAGAGACAATGTGACATGACTCATCATAGTATGATACTTATTGTTTGATTTTTTGATTTATGATGCGTACATGTGTATGTTTTCAAAAAAAATTACAATCATGAATGTGTAGGATATATAACTGGTAAGTCTAAATCTCAATACGTCGAAGCAGCTCTCGTGTTGGCAAGATATGTAGCATCATGTCTCCACGTTCATACATGTATTGTTCGAAAAGCAAAGATTTCTTGAAAACCAGTTAATGTTCTAATAGCTGCTCATTCAGATAAATGAAGAATAAATGAGAAAAATGTATGTATGACAAGAGCATGATTAATGTTGTCAATATCTCAAGAATCAGATGATTCACGACGGAATAACGGATTCCAATGTAAATTAATAGTGTAATATTATGACCTAATATGAGAATGTAAAACAAGACGAGCAACTGCAATAAGGTAACTGGTAGCAGGCAAATGTCAGTAGGATAAGGTCTTTCTATCATTGATTTCCAGAACAGTCTGAGCCATTCCGGGAGGCGAGTTACCGGTTACAATCCAATTATTTTAATAACTGATTTCAATGCGTGAAATGAAACTACAGCATGCATCCTTTTTATTCATTTCAAACTACACTGCAGAGGCAGCAGAAGGACTGTGCGAATGCCCTTGTTTGCTAACCATGCATTTATCTAAAAGAGGTACGTGAACGACTTGGGAGTGTCAGCAGGGCAGCCACATTGTTCAGTAAGAAGTCGCCCGGCTTGGCTGACCACAATAATCAAGATAGTTGGCTTGGAAGACAATTGCTTGTATCAAGATAGTTGTGCGACATATCCACACAGTTGGTTGCAACCTCTTAGATTTCGGCTCAATTCCTTGGTCAGGCGATTTGAACATTCGAAAGTTTTTTTCTAGCCGGTTTTATATTTTATATAGATACTCAATTTTCTACGGCACTTTGAAATATAGAAATGTACTGACACTTCATCAGAAGTTGAGATTCTACTCAAATACAACTCGATTCTACTGGAAATTGAAAATACTTACCTGCCGCTTGAATAGCTACTACTAAAAGTCTGATATTGTAGAGACCACTCTTTTATTTGCTTCTTACGAAAATCAAACTCAAATTCGTCATATTTATTGATTCAAGTATTTAGATATTGAGAAAAATCAACCATGAATGCATGTGCACACTGCATGCGTAATGCTGTACGAGTATATCCTCTATAACGTTGCTGACCGAGCGTGTCGAACCGGGACCTGTCCCGAATATTCCACTTAAAACGGAGCGAAGGGATTATTCTAAAAATGCTTATACCATGCCGAGGCGGGTCTGAATTTCGAGCCGATTTGTTATGTGTGCGTGCCCATTTAATGTATAATGTCTAAATAAAATCTATATTGTCACAACATATAATCAATGCATACATATGACACCAAGAATGACCATTAGTCAGGTAATCTGAAGTATAATGAAATAATAACAGATCTGTGTGTGTGTTCATATTTCTTCTTCACATCATGTTTCGATGCATTTGAATTTTCAGGATTATTATGAATATATAATATTATTATATAATATATTAATATTATTTGAATATTAAGGATTTGATGTTATTTGAAGTTTAAGGAATATTAATAAATAACAATACGACTTTATGAATTTCTTGCTTGTACATTACAAACTTGCGGAGTTCCGTAAAACTTCATGGACGGCAGAGACAATGGCTTGGAAATCTTGGGGGAATTGCAAATTCTTACTTCTGAAGCACCGGTAATAACTTGGCAAATCAAGAAATGTTCGCATTCAGTGGAATTTTCTATATCTCTATCTAGTTTGAAGCTCTCATTATCATTTTTGCTGTTGATACAATTTTGCAAATAATTTGTCTGTTTTATGCACAGTAGAGCCAAAAGTTTTGTAACAATCCTTCATAACTATCTCACACTTCTGACTAACTCATTTTATTTCAATTCTGATGAATAATTTTCTTGCTTTTCTATCTCCAATTTTTGATATTTCCAACAAAGTCATAAAAAATTCAGCATAATAGGAATTTTTTAAGTAAGGAAATAGAGAAAGAAGAGAGATGAATGAAAATAAATTCATCGATTAAGCTTTCACGCCAAGAATGAGCTCCGTGAGTTTAGAGTGCTCGAAATAAGATTCAGTAGTGTTACGCAATGAAAGGATGTTCATCGAACTACTTTTGGTCAGAAATTCCGAAAGACGGTAGACCAAGTATTATATCTCGTTTCTTGCCATTTCATTGGCCGCCTTTTCTTGTCTGTATTATGCCTTTATTATCTGGCAAGTGAGTTTGGAAGCCCATAGAAATCTGACATTGTACAGTACTAAAGGATGAGAACAAACACTCATATTGGAAGAATCGTACGCATTGGTCACACATTTCAACGTAACGACGACTTTCTTTTGCTTTCCTTGCTTTTGATCTGAACTCCTCCTCATCTTACTGTTGTGTTTCAATTTGCTGCAAAATAATTCGTAATTTTTATCTCTCTTAAAAATGGAGTTATTCTGATAATTTACATTGACATGAGTTAAGTTCAAATTGACACTATGAGTGTTAGCACTTCCAACTTCAACTCGTCTGACAGCATAGAAATTAATAATACTATAATCATACTTCTATGCCTGACAGAGACTCGTACATTTGTTTAGTTTTCCGACCTGCTTGTGATCGCATCCTGGTCAGAGGTGCTACAGTCAAGAAGATAGGAAGATCACCTTTGTGACTGATTTAAATAATACTCTTTTTCGAAGATCGGAATTTTGTCACTTTTGCAAACAAATTGTTTGATACCGTTTATTCCACGAAATTAGTACTACATCGTCCTCATTAAGCGTCGTCAGTCACGCATCGGCAATGAATAAATCGGCAATGCAGTAAGAAGCATGGTAGGTAAGTTTTCAACTCTTATTGATACTTTCCCGTAAAGGTCATATATCAGAATATCAGAAAGTTTATTCTCAAATTGAAAACACGTTTCTGGGATGTTAAAATGATAACAATGAAATTAACAAGTCAATGAGGGCACTGATGATATACATAAATAATGAGAATACATACATGTAGATCCACTTGCGTTATTATGATGCGCGAATAGTATGGAATATTTACAAATGATGTCGATGTGTCATGAAAAGATGAAAACTATGAATGAAATGCTGGAAGGAGAGGACAATCAATGGTTCATGTATTTCAGTGAATGAAGCTAAATCACGAAACAGCACATTATAGTAATTATAACCACACTAGCGAAGACTTATATATATACGGCATGATTTTATTATATGTTTTATTATATTTTATATATTAATATATTATTATATTTTATTTATTCATATACCTGCAATAATAGTTGTCATATCAATTTGGAAGATGATCATCAGTGGAAAATCGCACATTTTGATTGCGCCGATCTCTATTAAGCACGGTTGTCTAATATACACCAAACTTAATAGTAGGGCGCTTAACAATACTGAATTACTAGAATACTGAATTATATGAATTATGATTTACTAGAGGATATACGGTGCTTCTACGAGTAGATATACCCTTGATTTGCAACAATGGATATTGTAAAGCCATTGCTTTTAGGAGAGGCTTCGTTTTATTAGAGAATACAAAAACAAGTAATAAGCAAGGTAAAAATAGCAGAGAAGAAAAGAGATAAGAAGAAGAGAAACAAAGACAGATATTTCAAAAAAAATGTCCACGACATTTTGACTCTAACCGATAGCTTTATCTTGTCAATCATTTTCAAACTCTGTTCATTTTATTATTGTAATCCCTCAGGTCAAAGATACGAATAGGAGATATCATTTACAGAAGATAAGGAAACTAATTGAACAATGAGTTGAAGGCAGAAGTTAGTTGGGGAGGAAATGGACAGGTCAATCTTGTCAAAGACGAACAACAGTGGCTGCAGAGAGTTGACTTCCGTCCTTCTCCTTATCTTCAAGTGCTCCACGTCGTCTAGTGGTCCACATCGGATTCAATAGTGATAGAGGCGGAGGGAATAAATAATTAATTGATCAGAATAGCTTGGGACTTGTGAAGAAGATGAGTCAAAGACGCCTTGAAGGCGCGGCTTTGTTTGGACCAGGAAGTAGTTCGAAAACTCACAATAAGTAACAGTAGGTTAATGGAAATAATGTCATTCAAGTTTCGCGGTTTAGAGACAATCCGCTTTACTTTAGCATTCATCTCTATGACCTGAACGACTTTCCGTAAAATTAGTCTCAAAGAGATAAGATTTCCATAATTTGAAATTTCTCATTCTAGTGTTGCCAATCGGCAACTATTCATTTCCTTTTAATCTCCCCATTTTTGTCTTTTATTAATAGATGTGTTTTCGCCAATCTTGTTTCATCTTTGAATGCATGATTGTTATTTTCCTTAAATCATTAAAACACAGCGTCCTTTTTTAATTGCATTTCGATCTCAGAAGTTTTTTGGGCGCCCAGTAGTGATGTGCGGTTAAATAAATTTCTTAACCGTAACCGACCGTACAGAAAGCTTCCGCAACCGCAATCAACCGTAACCGTTGGTTTTTGACCGTAACCAACCGTAACCGTTGGTTTTTGACCGTAACCAACCGCAACCGTTGGTTTTTGACCGTAACCAACCGCAACCGTTGGTTTTTTTGACCGCAACCAACCGTGACCGTTGGTCTTTTGACCGTAACCAACCGTAACCGTTGGTTTTTTTGACCGCAACCAACCGTAACCGTTGTTTTTTGACCGTAACCAGTCGTAAACCTCAGAAACATAATGTATATCCGACTGTTGATCGATTGAACGCATAGGCTCGTTGAATTAATACCATATAGCAGTTACTTACTGGTCATCGCAATGGACTGCAACTTGTATAATAGTCTTGCATATGACAACTTTAAGACAGCATTCAATTGTCACTCATTTAAAATTTCAAAATAGAGCAAATTAGAAAAAAAATGTTTTTCAAGGTCAAAATGTTACTGTGATGAACCGCAATTGCTGATCACGTTAACCGTAACCGACCGCAACCGTGGTACTTTTAACTGCAACCGGCCATTAGCTGCGGTTACAGCGGTCAACCGCAACAAAGGTTATAACCGCACATCACTAGCACGTAGCCTGATGCATTGACCGCACGCCAATTGCGTTTGAAATTTGTTTCCTTAATCCTATATGCCTCAGGGGCGCTTTTCGGACTCCCTCGGTTTTTTATCTCACGCCGGAACGAATAATTGTTTGAAGGTCTCCTCCCGTGACTTTTCCTAACTTTGTGTTAGCTTTCTCTGAGTTGTAGCTGTATTTTGTAGACCCAATATTCTGTCTACAGGAGACATGAAAAAAAATTACAATCACATTTTTTGATTTTTTCGGATTTTCACCTCAATTGAGAAGAAACATTAGTTCAAGTGAGGCCATTCCTGGTGTATGATTAAATATCTTCAATTGCCACTGGCTTTCTCAGGAATCAAAAAGAAATCTTTGCAATACCCAATATTTCGCTATTCTTCATCAAGGGTGACAGAATGAATGCACGGACAGATAACAGATGGCAGTTTATGTACAGAATGAGAAAATGCAAATGACATAGTAGGACGTCAGTCAGTCACTAGTGGAACTCACGAAGTCGTCCGACCGCCACAAAATGCAAGTGACCTGGCAGCCAGCCAACTCCGCAGGTGCACGCAACCAACCGACATCCTACACAACCATCAGAGAAAAAGCGATGAAAGATGACTACTATTAAAAGAATGGCAGTAAAGTCTCAGCATTGCAATTATTCACGAGAGAATCTTTATTCTTGTCTATGAGGAGCATAGATATATATATATATATATATATATATATATATATATATATATATATATATATATATATATATACTGTTTATCTGAAGTTCGCTAGAATGGAAATTGACTCAAGGTCGCGGCACATCCGAGGGAACTAAGTTGGGGCATGAAGAACCAATTAAAAGCTTCGATTTACTCATGTGACTGATTCTAACCCAATGATACAGACGTTGGCAGGTGCATCTAAGTGAAAATGCGTGCGATTTATGTGCCGTTATTGTGGATTGCATGAAGCTTAATTTCCATTCTAGAGGTTTTATTGTTGTCAATTTCTATGATGAGGAGGGCTTCCAAGGCTTTCCGTCTTGATATACTGCGTTCGAACCGTAATATCTTCCAAGAAATAGTGTCTTCCACGAATGAATGATGCTCCTCTGTAATATGCTGATACATAGCCGATTCTGATGATTTTAAATTTAAAATTTTAAAATTTTTGTACAACGCAGTATATCATGACGGAAAGCCTTGGAAGCCCTCCTCATAGACAAGAATAAAGATTCTCTCGTGAATAATTGAATTGGTGAGACTTTACTGCCATTCTTTTAATAGTAGTCATCTTTCATCGCTTTTTCTCTGATGGTTGTGTAGGATGTCGGTTGGTTGCGTGCACCTGCGGAGTTGGCTGGCTGCCAGGTCACTTGCATTTTGTGGCGGTCGGACGACTTCGTGAGTTCCACTAGTGACTGACTGACGTCCTACTACGTCATTTGCATTTTCTCATTCTGTACATAAACTGCCATCTGTTATCTGTCCGTGCATTCATTCTGTCACCCTTGATGAAGAATAGCGAAATATTGGGTATTGCAAAGATTTCTTTTTGATTCCTGCGAAAGCCAGTGGCAATTGAAGATATTTAATTGAGAAGAATTTTGAATTTTAAGTTCATTTGCAACTTCTGTAGTTTGCCTATTCAGGCAATATGGTCGATTAATTATGTCAATAGATACTCAGATACTTTTTGCCAGTTATAATGACTAATATTGCGCATGTTCTATACATACTACTTAGAAATGCGAAATTTTTAAAAAATAATTGTTTGAATTTTAAAATGCTATTTATAGCAACAAGAATTGCTTGAAATGCAAAATCGACAATATCAATAGACAGGGTATGTGTTGAATATGTAATACTGTGGTATTCATGAAGTTCTGTCGACTTTTTTAGATACAATAACGAAATTCAAAAAAATGATTGCTTGAACTTTAAAATGCTATTTATAGTAACAAGATCAACTTGGAATGAAAAACTGATACCACCATCGGATCGGAACATACCCAAAATAGGTAAACCTTATTATGATGTTCTATTTAAGCTAATGTTTTAGAAGATCTTGGTGGGGAATAATGGCCTTAAACCTTAATTTTCAAGATGGCTTGAGTATTAATGGGTTAATTTGATGTAATTTTGCTTAGAAAGTTAGGGATTATTAAAACTTGAAGCGGAGGATGGAAATTGGTTATGTCAGTCGTCATTCATCATTAATGAATCGAAATTAGTTTCCCCAATCAATAATGTAGCATGTATCATGAAACCATTGTTCCAGGCACGATCACAGGGCTTGCTGCAAAGCTTACGAATTGGCATTTTTTATATTCTCATAGCGTGTTTCTTGCTTTTTCATTAAAAGTTATTGCAATTCAAAAGGTACTTTTTTAAGGTTGTCCTTTCTCTCTTTTCAGCCCTAGAGATAAGCATACGTGATGGCAGTCAGCGGGAGGATCATTTTTATTGTGAGATAGATGCACTCGTATCCGAGAAACACACTACCTTGAATTTATGCACAACCTTCTGAAACAGGCCTCGCCTGTTTTAACTCTGTGAAGAAAGGTCTGGACCCGGAACGTTGAGAAAAATCTCGTTTTTCTTTTATTAAAATCAAGGTTGTGTAGAAATTCCAGGGAGTGTGTTTCTCGGATGCGAGTGCATCTATTTCACCATAAATATCTAGGGATAAGCGAATAACAATTTGTTCATATCCTATAAAACACTCACAAAACCCCTCACAAGTCGACAGCGGAAGGCAACGTGGCATTCACCCAGGGGCACAGTTGGCATTGCCTACTTGGATGCAAGCACAAATGTGTTGGTTCCTTCTATTAGTCTATTAGTCTTTCCATTGGTTCTTTCTATTCCAGGCAGTTCTTTCGATTAGTCAACTGCCTCCAAATTTTCAAAAATTGCTTTCAAAAATTTTTAAAATCAAAAAAATTTCAAAAAATTTTCTGCTCCGGCTGTGGTATGGGCGATTTTTCTGTACAATACCACCAAGGCATGGCAAAGCAACCGGTAAAGTTCCATACCAGGCTTCGACCTCGCTCCCAATTTAAGAGGGTTAGCCCCATTAGGTCGTTTGTAATCCGAACGGAACAAGTTCAGCCGTACAGTAGTATTGGGTATTCCCGCTGACAAAATGTTGCTCGTTGGCTGCAGCATGTCGCTGGTAATGACCACTGACCAAATTCTCTTGTTGACACTGACAAAAGATGGGTCTAATCGTTGTTACTTGTTTCATTTAATAATTGATCAAGACGTTTTGCGTTGGAATGTCCCATTGCTTCTGTTCCTGTGGATATGTAGGAGGAGAAATGCAACCAGTCGTATTTTTCCACAAACCGCAAGCCTCATCACAACGAGTGGCAATTGTCTGTATCTCTGAGTTTCTCAGATGTCTCGTGATAGGCACAGCAGCTGAGGCTAAGGCCAAATAGGCAGGAATTAACATATCTC
This sequence comes from Prostheceraeus crozeri, assembly GCA_907163375.1. Taxonomy (NCBI): domain Eukaryota; kingdom Metazoa; phylum Platyhelminthes; order Polycladida; family Euryleptidae; genus Prostheceraeus; species Prostheceraeus crozeri. The sequence continues at coordinate 627,844 of CAJQUW010014088.1, read as the reverse complement.
AATACAAAAGCTTTTAATTGACAAGTCTACACGCAAGAATACTTAGTTGGAAAGGTTGACAATTTTAATGCACACCGTCGTGTAAAACCTCGGCGTCAGAGGAAGGTGGGCCTATTGAACATCTGTTGGAGATTTGTCGGTGGTTTTGCTCAAGCAGACAACTTAAATAATCTGCTTATCGCATGGGATTCCACATGAGGTTGCTCTTCGAAAACGATCGCTGCTACCCAAAGCGACAAGAGGTTGACAGACATAGTCTTTGAGTGGGTCCCTTGACTTGTCTGTTTTAGCCCACCAACAAATATTCAACAGATCTTCGGACATTATCTCAGACACAAGAAATCTCCCAACACCCCTGGCCGTCTTCTCAAGTTGTCTGTTATCCATAAACTCCTGAAGTTACAGGGAAAATCACTGTCTGTCGATGTCGGAGCGCATCGAAGAATCCGTGGTTATTTTCCGTAGAGAGACTTCACAAGCGGGTGCGCAATATACTGGTAGACATTCGGTAGCCCGGCTATCAATCAAATCATTTTATCAGTATGTGATTTTCACTCAGTTTTTATCATCAGTGTCACTGTCAGTGTATGTGTGGACATTCCCTGACTGATGGAATCCCATGTCTTGGCTATTGCGATAACTCCTTAGTGGAGATTCTTCGCTTTCAATAAAATAACACAATTGATTAACACAACTCGTTCAAGAATGTATAGGTCTCAATAACAACAAAACATTTCTTCCAGTACTATTGACATGTTTATAAGTGTTCATTTAATTTGAATTTACCGAATTCATGCCAATGAAAAATCTTTTGCATATTCATACTGCTGTACTATCTAGTCGACTGAGTAGCACTACTAAATTGTGACATCACACTATTTATGCATCAGAAGCTATCTTAATTGTAGTTATTCAAGTTATGAATACAGCGATTATACATGTGTGTCTGAACCATGTATCCAATCACACAGAATTGGATAAGGGGAATTTTACATTCAACCTTTGTTTCAATTTTATCATGATTACTTTAGCACTTTTTGCTGTCCTGCTTTAGTTCTCTTATCAACATTTAGTTTGAGCAATGCAAAACTGCTTATAATTCTAAGATTCGTTTAAAAATTCTAAGATATTCTTTCAAAAATCTTCAATTTCTTTTCAAATCAGCACATTTCTGTGACCTCCTAGTCAATTATAAATCCCGCCTTATTGAGGATCTGTTCTGAAGACAATGTTAGTTATACAACAGACTTTGCTGTCTGCTTGATAAGGATGATCAAAGAGACGGTTTAGTCAATATACAGGAAGAGGATATCGTCTTTTCTACTGACGATTACAGTCGATTGTAAGTTCTAACAATATTGAGTCTTATGGAAGTCTGTTGGTATATTTGCTGGGGAGAGTACAAGGCTTTAAGTCAACAACCTTCTATCTCATTAACTCAATAAATAAGACAATTAGGTGCACCAAAAGTTATGAAATATTGTGAGGTCAGATTTCAAAGAAACCGCTGGCAAGTAGACGACTTTCTCCCCATTTTCTGGTTAAAATAGGTCATCAAGGACGAGGAGAGGTCGGACAGAGTTTGAGGATCGTAGTAAATTACACAATGAGAGGATTTTTGACTTACTAAGAAAATGTTTACTCTGTATTGACGCTTGCGGCTGTGAACAATTTGTGACAACGTCTATCATGACGGGATCATGAGAGATTTCGTCTCTCCAGGGAACGTCTTTTCGACAACGATTTATATACAAGAAAGGCTGATAAAGAAATATAGTCCGGGAGCTAGCGTGAAGTTGTGCAGGGAACGAGGTAGTACATAAAACTTTCACATAGCATAGTACACCTCTAACCTACTGCAAAACTTCGCGTCTGCCGGATCAGATCATTTACTTTTCAGAAATAGAGATGATAACAAAATCCTATGTATTTCCAATGGTGAAATTGTGACATTTAAGGTGTTGACTCAATTTTTTCGAACTTTTGCTCATAAAAGTTACACAAATTGGTATTTTGTTGAACTGGTTATTATAAAAATCATCTGCAGATCATGATCTTTCAAATGAGGTATCATTCATTGACAGAGGATGAAGTAAAGTGTGCAAACAGACACTTTTCGTTGGTGTAACTGCAAATTTTAACATAGAAATTTCAGGAAAATTGTTGATATACTTTAACGAAAAGTGTCTGTTTGTACACTTTACTTCATCCTCTGTCAATGAATGATACCTCATTTGAAAGATCATGATCTGCAGATGATTTTTATAATAACCAGTTCAACAAAATACCAATTTGTGTAACTTTTATGAGCAAAAGTTCGAAAAAATTGAGTCAACACCTTAAATGTCACAATTTCACCATTGGAAATACATAGGATTTTGTTATCATCTCTATTTCTGAAAAGTAAATGATCTGATCCGGCAGACGCGAAGTTTTGCAGTAGGTTAGAGGTGTACTATGCTATGTGAAAGTTTTATGTACTACCTCGTTCCCTGCACAACTTCACGCTAGCTCCCGGACTAATATTCGGAAGCAAAGTCTTATATACAAGAAGTCTGAAGCAAATATTAGGACATTCCTGTTTGCTGTATGTATGCACATCGTGTTTATAATCTTATGATTAATTTTCTCGCTGCTTGAAATATCAGGATCTAAAATAGTGATGTTCAGTTGAAATGAATATTTAATCGTGTGAATTATAAACAGGAATGCAAGCGTGTGAATTTCTTGCATTTTTCACAAATGTATTCCAACTACCACAAATAAAAATAGATCTGTGGCGTTTTTGCGCTTATTAAAACGTTAAAACGCATTTTGGTGTAACTGCTTGTGGTAGTTAGAATGTACTTGATCTAGAAGGGCCAGAAGGTGGTGTGGTGCATCATAAGGGTGATAGCACTTCAGTTGAAAAGTACAATGTCACTGCAGGCAGTATTTTATCATCATAACGCGAAAAAGTTTTCATGAGGAAAACATTGTTTTATTGAGAGAACTCTGGTAGCAAGCATACACATTCCCATAAAATTCAAGATACAAATGATCAAGCGAAATATATTTGGGAGTCCTTCAAAAACGCAATGAATCATGCTCGGGTCGATTTAGTCTCGAAATGCTGCTCATTTGTCAAAATGTTGAACCGACTTATGGAGTCCATGCAAACCGTTAACAGACTTCACGCTAAATTATGTCAATAAACTCACTAAAAATTGATAAATGCAAAAAATAAATCTAGCGAATCCATTATACTCAACCTTCACACTGCACATGCCTCATCATCTGATATTACACCACACACCAAGTATGTGACACACCAAGTAAGTTGACACTCCTCACACTGTGCCTATGACATTTCCACGACATAAATGATGACTCAGTATAATCCTTGGATCATCAAAAGGGGTTTAAGTGCACGACAGACGTATATACTGTTGCAAAAAGTAACGATTCAGAAAATGCATGGCTTGATTGTGTGATTGATTACGTAGGAAAATTTTGACCTGTTGTTTTCATATCATAGCTCATCGAAGAAATTCATATTTCGCTTTGGGTTGCAGCTGTACCCCTTCGGATATTAGCGTTGCTAATATACGACGGCGTATTCCTCCTGGGCCTCCAGCCTAATTTTCCGCACTGCATTCTCGTTTGATCTCTTTCTAATAATTTTCCACATTTTCTATTGCTTTAGGGGAGGGATGGCACCTATTATTAGGTCGAAACCTGACGTAGGTTCGAAAGCACCGCTTTTCCCGGACTCAAATGAGGATGTGACCAATATGCGAGGGAATGCACATAGGCAGTGGTATCGCTTACAAGCGTCACACAAACAGCCGTCAGATGATTGATGCACGAGTGAATAAAATTAGAAAAATGTCGTGATAGGGACAAAAACGATTTCATACAAATTGTCAGACACATGCATTTTTTCTATAACATGGCACGAGGACAAAGCTACTCAGCGACTGCAATTGCGGGCATTCTTCTATACGGAATCGATTTTGAACAGAATGAAGATGGAGACAATCTTATGAAACTTATGGACAGTAATGAAGAAGCCCCTTTTTCAGGAATTTAAGATGCTAAGATAGGTTAGGGGGTAAACTATGCGCCCGGTATTTCCCGTGACTTTTGTTCGAAGATACAATCTCATTTGTAAAGCCTTATGATCTGAGAACTCCTCATAATTCATTCGGGCGACCATATGTTAAGCGTAGTCCATTGAGGAATCAGTTTACAGATTGAAATTAAAGATGGAAAATGCGTATGAGACAGTATTGATTGATAGAAATTTCGTTTTCATTAAAAATATGAAATTGTCTGATGTGATATTCTAGAGGAGATAATTAAAGTGAGTGGAAAATATCAAATTCGGAGCAAAACTGGAGATATGAATGCAATCGGTTGACATTCACAATATGACAGAAAATTTCTACAAACTCTGTTATAGCCAGTCAGACAGTGTTATTGCTTTAATTCGAAATTGACTCTGACTCCGCAAGGACATATCTTCTACATGTGGAGGTCACTAAATATAATGTAAAATTATTAAGTTTTGATTAATAATAAAAAAACATAATAAAGCTATCTTATACCTCACGACAGAACGAACATTTAAATTTTAAAATAATTATCATAAAAATGTACAAAAGAAATAAATATCAGAAAATCTGTATATTTTACATTTCATTATTCAACAAAATGAATCAACAAGTAATGTCATTGAACACTAGACAGCATTTATAGAGAAGCTACGATTGCATTAAAGTCATCTGTTGGTATTCCAAAAATTAGTAGGGACTGCAAGTCCCAGACACTGCACACAATAACGACTGACATATATCACACTTATTGTCATAGACAGACATCCTACCCACCTTCTCAATTTCACATTTGTCATTCATCATGCCAGCTCTTCATTTTTCACCTCTTCAGATGCAGTTCTTCTGTTATTCCATATCTCCCTTCTTCCACACTGCCCTTGTGAGCATCATGGTACCTTTGTTCGTGGTGATGTGTCTGCTTAAAGATAAGATACATGAGTTACAAAATAAAAAAAAGTTATGTGTAATGCGAAAGACCGCAAAATTGTAGTTTTCCGGCAGTTGATGAGCCAGTTGTTGTTTTCCTATCACATATTGATTTGAGCACAATCAGCACATGGTCCATGTACTTCGGAATTATACTTGCTTTTGGACTCAATGCATTTCAGCATAATACTAGACTGTACTAGAATGACACTTTAATAGCACAGAAAACTACGACGTGTTTAAAGCTCAAAGCTAGCAATGAAGAACACTCTAATTATCATAAATCGATCATGAATAAATTCGTGGGCACTTAACAGGATTAAATGCTGATAAACTTGTCGGAAGTAGTAAATGTATTTATTATATATTTTGATAAAGTGGAGGAGAATATCAAATCGTTAGTTTACACATACATGTTTCAGAACTCAGTGATAGTGCGAAATGAAAAGAACAGCAGTCAACCAACGTGAAGAACAACTATCAACAGATTCAATTGTTATTATTCAATGATTCTTAAACGGAAAGAATAACCAGTTCTACATCATATTAGACACGTATATTTCAATTGTCATCATTTTTCTTGCTAGCGACAAACATCATGACTAACGTGCCAAAATATGATTTTAATATCTTTTATTATCAGTTTTCTCTCAATTGCAGATGCTTTTATGTTACACTTTGTTTTGTCATTTAGTCACGTTCATCTACTATTTGTCACACTCAAAATTGAGATGAATATTTATATACGTACAGTGATGAAAGGCTTGTTGTCACGTAGACTCACACACTTTGTTTATTCCAATTTGACGCCAGTGCCGGTCGAAGGATCTGAGCTTTCTACGTCAAACGGAGGTAGAAAAAACTTTTTTGGGCTTCTATCAGCCTTACTGATTTTCCACCACCTACTAGTAATGACAAACCTAGGTTTGTTCACTATTTGCTAAAAAAATAAATGAAATAGGTGAATATCATGCACTTTCTACCATGTAGTCATAACACTAGCTTTCATGTTCTTCTTCCATTAATTTTCCACCCTTTTTCACATGTATTCTAGGCGTACAATTTTGCTCTGAACGACCTCAGAAATCGACATTTCTGGATTATGATTTATAATCTTGTGATGAACATACATGTATGCTATTATTTTCAAATCTTTTGATGCTATGACTAAATGATAAACAATCAGATTGACAGAGTAGATGTCTCAGTCATTTCCGTTATTCATTTGACATGGTGAGATAAGGAAACAAAGATTGGCATTTGTTATTAATTTCAAAATGTCGACCTAAAATGATAGACACCACCATAACTGCAAACTCTTCCAAGTAGATGTGGATTTTTCGATGTTATTGGAGTCTACATGCAAATTATCACCTTTGTTTAGGGTTAATTAGAGAAGAAAACTACACTGGCTTAGGATATATAAAGAGAGCAACAACATGTGCTAGCCATAAAAGGCATCATCACCGACTGAGAAGTCGAAGCGACGACGTACATGATACGAGATTGTACGAGATTGTATCTCCTTCACCAGTCGGAAAAATGAAAGTGAAAGTTGGAGTCATCTCGAAGTGATGACTGTTGAACTAGTTCATGATCTGGTTCGTAAGCTAGAACGGCATTCATTATTCGTATTGAAATAACTGAATGTCTAACGCGTGTTGGAAGATAATTGAACATCGTTACTTACATTCATTCTCTGCATTTCTTCCTTATCGCTCAGATAGTACTTCATTTCTAACAACAACGCACAGCTTCCTTTGCTGAGCGCATACAAAATAGTAAGCCTGCAGCAGAGATCATTTCGATAAAATCCGATTGTGGGGAAAATGTTCGCTGCATTCCTACCACATTATGAAGATTTACTGCACTGTAATCAAGCAATGTACACTATAAAATTATTCCATAAAATATAATATAATAAATAATCTCCATCGATGTGAGCAGGAGGGAACTTCTTTAATGAACTTCAAGTGAACGAAATGGGAATTTGTGAAGAGGAGCGCGAACTGCACATCGCTCAAAATTTGGTGAACTTTTCATTCTCGATTTTACTGTCATTGTATCATCGAATGTATTCCTGACAGCATCTGCCGCTTGTGGCGAGACAGACTAACTTAATATCAGTGTGGGCCATGGTCTGCAGGAGCACATTTAGTTCAAAAGAGAAGCATATATTTCTATTTCTCATTGGTATTATTGTATATTTCGCTTATCCGTATCTCTGTTATATTTGTTTAACCTTCAAGAGTGATCGAACCTACCTTGATTTTTTTACTTATCCCCGTCCCACCCATATCACATACAGTACCTATACTAGAGAATTAGGGGTGGAGCAGCCTTCATACACTCGCAGCTCTCAACAGGTTAGGGTTATTAGCTTTCAGTGAAAGCGGTGGTACCTCCCGAGGCGGACAGACTCGAACCATGGACCTTTTGCACTTCCGCATCGAAGCGCGGCCTTTAACCAGCTGAACTATCCTGCCACCTCTGGTGATGTCGAAGATGCAATGTATATTCATATTCGAACATTGGTTGACTTGCTGGATATGGTTGAATGAACCTTCTTATCGCTCAAGGATAGGATCTTGCTCTCTTCAAGTAAATCAGGGAGCGCAGGTACGGAAGACGTTCAAAGTAATTTGAATGGGAAGAAATCAATGAAATTAGTGTTTCCTGACTCATACCAGTTTTCTGTCAGACACGTAGAGATGAGAGAATTAACGAGAATAGAGGGCATGAGAAGGCGGTAAATGGTAGGCATTGTCTATGTGGGAATACAGCTAAATAAAGCACCGGGGACATTAGGAATTCATGCGGTTCGTCTTTAGAAAGCTGGCCTCTGAAAGTACTGTTGAGGAATGAGAACGGAATACCACATCTCTGAGAATATCATAAGAGAGTCAATCTGTTGAGCAAAATGACTCAAATATTAGATCCATGAACTACCTTCGCACTATAGACGACTTTCTCACACGTTTAATGAAGGATAAAGTTTCAATTCAAAGTTAGATCTCTATTCGTGACTTGCTTATTATTCCTGACGGTCGACAGCGGAAACGCGTTACCAACATGTCAACTATCATTAAGAGAAATAATCCATTTTCATCTTCGAAGGATTAAGATATGAATATGATTGAATAACTTCGTCTCATCGCTCCTTGAATGTCTACATATGTCCTTTAGATGAACCATCACGTTAATTGACACTCAGGATATCTATGCGTCCTTTAGATGAATCACTTAATGATCATTTGATTACGTAATCGTCACATCGGTAAATACTTCAGGAATGACAGTTTCAATGCCAGCTAGACATCTTAGAGTCTCACCTATCATAAATTGTATTCAATAGTATTAAAGGATAAATATAGTACGGTTAGTTTATTCAATCAAAGCAAGTTTCCCGTCTCTTCTAAACGTCGCAAAGGTTAGCGACACTTATGCAGACTATCCATGGGAATTTCTGTAAATTTGAAGTAATTGATTCAATTAAATGGATATTCTCTTTAATTTCAAGCTCCTGAATATGTGCTATGGCCAAGAAATGAATCTTACAATTTGAATTGCATTGGTCTCATGCTTGAGATATAAAAATATTTCGATCTGCATCGAGATGTGACTTATGTTCGACATTATGCTCTGAATGTGTGTTATCAATATGCAAAACAACAATTAAAGCGAACTTTCAGATCATCCCAAACAATGTCAACGATTCTATCATTGATTTCTCTGAGTATTTCAGTGATTGCAATTTCATTGAAGTTCAAATTCGTTGGCACGATATTCAAAATAAATTTCATTAAGCTAAACATCTCAAAATGATACGTCTTTTATCAATTTTGAAAATGCTGCAAAGTGCATCCAACTCTCTTTGTATTCATTGAAATTTGACTGCAATGCCATGTAGAGCTCCAGAGCATGCATACTCAAGTGAGCTCATTGCAAAGTTCGACAATGTGCATAATTTAAAATAGACAATTTGTTACAGATTCACGAGAACACCAATATATATTCGGAATAATTTAGCGTGAAATAACAAAATCCTTTGTGTGTAGTTATACCGATTTCTCTTCACAAGGCAATAGATAATGTCTATTTTAAATGTACTCGTTTATTCAAAAGTTTTACAACCAACTTGCTCGTACAAGTGTTAATTTAGTGTGCTCATCACTTCCACACTGATGATTGCGCTGAAACTATACTGAACTGACCTTAATAGTATAAAGAATGAATTACAATATGCTGAAATGCAATATCGATTCTCAATCGTACTACGCAAAGCCATCTATCGTTGTATCGAAAAAGGATTGGCTCATTGGAAGATTTGGCGGCATTTTTGTAATAATAATAGTAATACGTTTATTTGAAATCACAAGCCTCAATATTGGAAATCGTGAGGCGAAAACCAGAAAATGGACACGAAATATACTCAGAATGAAATTATAACAAGAAAAACAAGAAAACAAAATTCATAAATCATAGTCTTGCAGTAACAGTAACACAAGCACAAAGCCGGTTGAAGGCTATGGTCTTATCCTAGCATTCACAAGCCGTATAATTGAAAGAAGATGGCAATTTTTTCTTATGGCGGACTTACATGTAGGTACACTGAACTTTTTAGAGTAGTGTAGACGTTGCGGAGCAAGACAATGCAAAGGGTGATTTGAGTCGTTACACAGTGATTCAAATAATTTTAAAGCGATTATATTTCTTCTATAATACATTTGGCACAGATGTATATGGTACTTGTTGTATGTGTATTTTTGGTTGTCATTGAGCAGGTCATTTTGCATATTAAGAGAGAATTATTCCGCATAGCGAATTGAAAAAAATGTTGCTCAACATTTGTGAGTGGAGCAGGTCTCTTTGACATAAATTTGGCAATGTTGCTTGAGTCGAATAATGATTCATCTAAGTAGGCAGTCCATTTCAAATGATAGCTTTAATCATGAATTTTGGATTCAATCACAATAAGCATGTAATTGAGTGATTGAGTCTGATCGAGTGAAATTGAAATTCCTACAGAAATTCTGATTTTCAATAATCCAATCATCAAATTATGATGAACCAGCAACCACGTCCTGATATCAGTGAATTGAGATTGAGAAGGCAATATTACGAAAAGATGCAGTAACTCTACAATGTGTTTCTTGGATCGTCGGCAAGCATTTGACACGATTAACCACGATAGTTTCTGGAAAGCACTGGAAAGAGTGAGCTCTAAATCCTTGCGAAAGATGCCGCAATGAAAGCAGCAACAGTTTCCGGATTGGTTCGAAGAAAAGCAAGCAGCACGAAAAGGATGCAGCGTCTAGTCGGTTTTGGTTTTATCATGGCTCATACTATACAATTATGCGGTAAGCTCTGGTGGATGTTTCTAGACTATTAATAGCACAGTGCTAGCTAGCACTCGATATGTATATTATGTTCTCCTAACGTGTGGATCTGAGGGGCAGTTGTAGAACTTATAACAAGACTGAATTCTGCATAGCGCAGAAATAAAAGTGGAAATAAAAAGAAGAGGAATGGCAACCAAATGAAGCATCAAAAATAGGCACACATTTTCCGATTAGTTTACACATGTGGAATATTTAGCCCCTGGGTGTTAAAAAGTCAGTATTTTAGATATTTTGTTATATTTTCGTTAGATGACAGAATATGTAGTTGTCCATGAGCGGTTCATGAGCGCTTTTCAAGTGTTGCGAGTCATTGTTCGAAATTTTAGAAATGTACACTGTAAATCGCTGGATACCAAAATCACATACAATTTGAAACTAACATCTGATACGAGATTCTCGTATGTTTACAGAGATCTGGTATGTTTTTCATACAATATCTCACTTACTTTCGTATGTGACTGTTATGTAGCGATACGAACTATTCTACCTGTGATTGGCTGTTTTACAATGAAAAACGAGTTGTTGGTATGTTTTATATACGAGACCCGATGCAAATTCGTCCTCATTCGCATGCCTCTGGTATGTAGAGCTTTAAGTCACATAGCAAAAAATATAATGTCCATTGTATTCAATAGAATTCTGAACATCTGTCTGGAAAGTGAAATTTTAGAGGCCTATAATTGCTAGTGTCTGCCAAAAAGGATTTGAAACGTCTGATAGAACACATCTTATTGCATTTTTTAAGAGTATGATTCAAAATTCAGTGGGAAAGTCGCTTTCTCTGAGAAGCATTTTCATCAATGTAGCGGCAGTAAGCAGAAACAAACAGACATGATTCGTAATTATTTCGTCAGCTGTCTGACAATGTGTCACTCATTCGGTCTACATATAGGACGTCTAATCAATAATTCTTAGTGAAAGTCATAGGGGCGTTGTTGATATGTAAGCTTCATTTGATATTCCGATAGCACAGCTCCAGGCAACTTGATTAAACTCAGACGAACAGATTTTGTCACTAACTTATTGTTGTGAAAATCGGTCGGTTGTCGGAAATTCATTGATTTGTATTGAATTCCATTGACAAATTTCGCTGTTTTGATAAAAATACTATCATGTCGCTTTATCTTTAGTAGAAGGTGTGCATTTAGCAGACTGGTAATTGACTACATACGAATAATAAATACAGCACATATTTTAGCATCAATTTAATTGACAACTTTGTTATTCTCGATGATGACCATGAGACATACCGTATATGGGCTAAAGCTTACTATTCATCCAAATTGTGATGAAAATAAATAAATGTGCTTTTCTTGAGCACGATCTGAAAAAATCTACAATTTCAGCAATTTCCAAAAATGAACGTCTGCAAAGCCTCGTTGCACGGGCGTCTGCATATCTATGATAATCAGCGATAATCACGTGACATGTCAATCGGAGAGACTCAAACTTTTGTCATGTAATTGCTAGAACGCTGTTTTACAACGACACATCGGATTTTAGACCATAGATTTCATTTCATCGTCTGTCATGAAAGTCTAAATAATTTTTAGCCACACCATATGCTACATAAAAACTCTCCACAAAGAATATTTTCAACACAGCCTTTTATGTGCGCTTTTCTATCAAAAATGTCAACGGATGTCTTAATGAAACTGCCTCCAACTAATGAGTGGGTCACTGTTGCTCACTGAGCTAATAATTGGCTTTCATTGATGCCATGTTAGGTATTTTTTCTGCTCTCTGGTATTGTGTTCATATTCCAAGACTGCAAGAAACCAATTCTATAATTTATTGCTATCCGCAAGTCTATCTTTCAATAGCAAGGAGATATCTTTCTTTTTACACATGCAGTAATGCCTCATTTTAACTAAATATTGCACAGACGGAACTAAAGCTGCATCCAAATTTATCTGAGATACTGAAAAAAACGAGACAAAAGCCTGTCTCCAAAGACACTTTCTGAAAGCCGTGACAAATGCACCCAAAACCGTGACTCCCGGTAAAAACCAGATCGTCTGGTCCCACGGCGTTAGCCATAATTTAAATGAGTATATGAGTAAGAAAATTCTACTCAAAAGAAACAGCAACCAATTTGATTTTAAAATAGTGGCTCCCAAAATCTCTCAGACAGATGAAAAAGACAAGAAGAAATTTCAGAATATATGACTGACTTTCTAAAACCGAACAGATAAATGACTAAGATGTTATCGATTAATCGTCAAAGTGTTCTCTTCATGGACAATTCCTTATGAGCCTCAGAAGATCATTATCTTTGGTTTGGGCAGAGATCGTAGCGTCGCATTGTTCACTGCATTTATGCACTTTGCAGCTGACGGTGCAATCATTACTGATGCGAGAGCTTGGGATTGCCTTGTGTATAAAAATGAGTAGCTATGATAAAAATTCCACTTGTAATTGACTGAACACGAGCCTGACTAATAGGATTAAAGGTTGAGGGAGGGAACACCGGCGAGATCTGCATGTCGTCAGCGACATAATTGCCCTTGACGAATGGACACAAGTGCATAGAGAGCGCAGAGTGGGATCTTAACTGTCATGTCAATGAGGATTTGTTAGAGAACGATCGGTTTGTTGAGCGCCATTCATGAATGTGTTACTCAGATGTTTGGGGAACGGTGCTCCACAGATGCGGTGATTATTAGCATCCAATCGTCAGTTAATTTATAGTCAGTGTCCTCTGGATCAGTTGTTAAAGACGCGATTAAGATGATCCGAAGGTACCGGGTTCAAATTTATCCGCGAGCAATGATGGTTAATGAAGGAGAAGAAATTTGAGATAGGGAGAAATCAGTCAGTCAAGCGGCATATTCAAAATTTAGTCAAAAACACGTAAATGATTATCAAGAACTGGTACTTCGAGAAATGTCATAGCTTTATGAAAGTCAACTGACAAAGGTTTGATGAACTTGTTGTAAAATATTAGTCTAACCAAAATCCTTCGTAATCCAGGAAGCCATTATTGATTGCAACGGAATGAAGGTGATGATTTGTTTAAGGTCTCAGCCACACTGCGAGCTTTTCCCAGCGTTTCCGAGCAAAGCGTTTTGAAGCAAATATTAAGGCATCATTACAGCAGTTGTAGACTGCCTACTGCCACACAGCGAGCAAAGCAAACCAGAGGGATTAATACTTGCCGACATACGTTTGCTCGGGACGCTCGTGTTTGCTTTGCTTTCAGTGTGGCTGAACTATATGTATAGTGTGTTAGAGTAATTATATTGTTAAAAGACAAAATTGTCAACCGAGGCCTTTGTCGAGAACAAGCAATAACAAGAGCATTTTAAGAACGCTTTGGCAAAATACTTGTACTCCAGTATCGAAATTTCAAGTTCATGAAAGCAGAATACTGCCCAATCCACAGAATTAAATATTTTGTTTAGTTTAGTTAATATTTTTGTTTAATTTAAGGTTTGCTAGAAGTGTGATTAATTCGAAATCGACGGCACATCGAGGAGCTTAGTAAGTGGGCAAAATGGAATTCCTTATACCTTACAGAGATAGGAAAAAAGTGGTGCGTCGCTCGCGGATTAATGAGAGTTCAAGCAAAGTGCTTCGATTGCCACAATTCCTTCAGATTCGAAGAATTCAGATCATTGCGGACAAGTTTTCTCCATAATGTTGGCCCTTCCGATCATTATTAAAAAAAATAGCAGGCGTACGAAAATTAATTCACTTGATGATTTCACATCCTCTTCTCAGCATTCCTCAACGCATAGTGTCTACGCTGAATCGAAGCCACGCATCGATGTGTGTTTTGGTGTGTGCGAAGTGATATCACAGCACTCACGCATCTCTCACTGGCTCTGGTGTCCTCTCCCCACAGCTTATTGTTTGCCATTTCCAATAGCAAGCGATACACGAATTGTCCATTCGAGAAGGAGCAAGTCGTCTAATTCTGTGATGTGCCATTTCGATATTAAGGTTACATATGACCCTTCCTTTCTAGGAAACCGAAGCGCGCACAGATGAATCTAATTATGTGGCACAGACCTTGATGCTACCTTTCTCCAAAACTAAAAGACTAACAGATTCTTTTATTAAATATGGAACGTTGCAATTGTATTTGTATTACACACATTTTATGATTTTACCGATGATGTTTTTTTCAATTTTCTTGTCCTGTAAAGCATGCACCGCCATGTCAATAACACTATAACGCTGTTCTATTCCATTTAATGACTACATGTAGTATATCACTTGTAAATTATCTGTCGCATCCTCTATAGATGTGCATCATCTTTATCTACTGCAAAGTGTTCCTTAATTTCTTTTAACTTGTACCTATGTTTACAACATTTTTAAATGAAATCTTTTGCCAGAAGTAGGATGGCACCCTGTGGAGAACATTTACGCAAATTATCATTCACTATCTCCATCATATAGTCAATGATAATCACATAGTTTATGTTACAAATCATATCAGAAAAATTCTAGCTTTTCTTTCCATGTGATTTTCGATGACGTACATGTGAGGTATGTGAGCCACGAGGCCAGCATGTTCATATTTTTGTCTGAAGATTGTCCTTAGTAACGAGGCGCATGTGGAACATAGGATATAAGAAAAATTCCTTACTTAGAGATCATGAAGAATTTCGTCTTTAATGCATTAGAAATATTGCCTTGCTTGTTGAACTTTCTTAGCTTATTCTCTATAGGGCTGTAAAATTAGCTCGTAAAAAACCAAATTATTGCTAGCTATATAGCTATTCAACGACGAATGATTACTTTCTTTAATAATCATTCGGTCTTTTATTTTGCAATCTGATTTCGATCAGTAAAATATTTATTCCAGATACTCATAGTCTTCCTGGAATTCAAAGTTTAATAATTCAATAGACTAATCGAAGTATATGCGGAGAAAAAGAGAATTTTATTGTAGGACCTTGCTGGCCAAGCTGTGGCCCGAAGTATATCGAAAAAGAGTTCATCCAGAGAAGTTGTCTATTAGGACTTTCTCTGACAGATAGATATTTGCAGGTTTTGATATCATGACTCTATTAGGTGACTCATTCTATGAATGATTAATGTGTACTAATATTCAGTTAATATCAGTTGTTGAAAGAAGATTGATACAGTCATGATACCTCAGTGCCTCAATTCTCTTACAATTCTAAAAGAAATAAAGAAGCATTTAAGTGTCTGCAATAAGTGCTTTTCTTATGTTTGCCATTCGATAATAATGCTCAATGAGATGTGAATATTGTAGTTGACTCGATTATTCTATTTCAAGTTCTACTTCAAAAGCAGTTGATTTATGTCGAATAATTTGATACAATTCCAGAGATAGATGAAATTCAAGGGTTCAGTGTGAGAAAAATTGTCAACTATGGAAGATTGAGAAGCACTGTTTATTGCTTTAATGTTTCGGCAAAATAATAATTCTGAATTGCTCTCTGTCTCCTCTAGCTCAGACGTCTGAACGCACTTGACGATACTCATGTCATGAATTGATTCACACTCCGAGAACTCAATGCCTATGAAAAGTTAGCCGCTTGTAGTTAACAGTGTTAGATTCATTTTAAAATGTCGATAATTCGGTTAAGAATGAAGGCGATCTTCTCAAAGTAGCTAGACAGACATGAAATCCATCATGCTCGATTGATGATAAGAACCAGTGAGTAGGGAAGTCACAAGAGGTTGCGAAAGACTTGTCGTTGCGGTTGAAGCTCTCATAAAATCTCTAAAAATCCAACATCAAGGAGATATAGCAGTTAAAAGTTGAAATAATGCCGTCAAAGTCATTAAAATTTGTCTCCTCACAATTAGCGCATCAACTTCAATTTGAGATAAATGTAGAGTTGGTAATAAAAAACCATACGAAATGCGTCAGTTTTCAATCGATCCTTGTGCCTTCCAACCTTGTACTTCATTAATCTCATCAGCAGGCAGAGGGTAGATTCTTCATTTAGACTCCCTGTCGCCCTGTCGTATTGTTACTGTGGTTATTTTAGAGCTAAAGCGCCTGACTTGCGCTTTCGTGACTTTTAGCTTTATAAATAAAAAGAAAGGTCACATTTGATTATAGATTTAATAGCCGCTATTGTCCTCTGCCATTTCGGCCGTGAAAAGGCAAAACAACGTTTTTTTTAAAATGGTTATATGACCTTAACATGGTCATATGGGTAATTCAGTATGTGTATTTTCGTCTGAGATTAGTCAATTATTTTAAACAAGAAAAAGTAGTGCTTTTATAGGATAAAACTATTTGGAATTATAAGCTACACGTCAATAGAACTATCTCATCGAGGTCCGATGAAATATCTTTTCTAATGAAACTTTAAAACAACGTATTTCAAAATTCGTTTCATCTGATTGGCATTTTGACAAACTATGAATAGGCAAAACAGCGTTTTTCAAATACATTGCATTTTCTGTAATATTTAGTTGACCTCTGCGAAAGCAGAACAGCGCATTTCGAAATACGCTACAATCTCTGACTCTTCATTCACAATAATACCGTTTTGGAAATCTAAAATAGATTGTGTACATTCGCAATCGCATCATACCTCTTCTTTCTGATTATATGTACTTTGCAACACGTTGTTTCGCCTCTTCATACCTCTGAAACTGAAAAGGCACATCTTGAAATGCGCTGTCTTGGTCTTTCATACTTCCAAAACTGAAAAACGCATTTTAAAATACGTTGTTTTAGTTTTTCATACCTCTGAAACTGAAAAGGCACATCTTGAAATACGCTATCTTGGTCTTCCATACTTCCAAAACTGAAAAACGCATTTTTAAATACGTTGTTTTAGTTTTTCATACTTCTGAGACTGAAAAGCGCATTGTAAAATACGTTCTTTTGGCGTTTCATGCCTTTGAAAATAAATAACGTATTTTTAAATACGGTGTTTTTAGCTTGAAAGTGCCTGTTTGCTTTTACCACGGATTTCTGAAGACAGCGTATTTTCAAAATACGTTGTTTTGCCTTTTCACGGCCGATTTATTATTAATCAGGATATCAGTCTTTGACAGCTTGTATTCTTGCTTGATTCTGTATTTCATCTGTCACGACGGATGCATTGATAGTGTCCGTAGAGGTCGGATTGTTAGATATCTATGTTCTCTAGAGCGGACATGAAATAACTATTCATAACGGAGACAATATTAATTCAAAGCGGAGTCATTTGTGAATGTGTCATTCAATGCTGTATAGTTTGCAAATCTGCCTGTGGACTCATCTGGAAACTTTCAATATTTAATATTTACTTACAGTAGACGTATGCACATCAAGCAATATGCAACAACAATTCTCAGTTATGCGAACGTCTATTGTAACTGAAATGGTATCCTGCAGTGGTATCTGGACCCTCTGTCAGCATCCAGACTGGTGCCACCCTAGTTATCTATTGTCCTCTCTAGACAAGAAAGGACGATAGCATAGATATCGGATCTCTATGCTAGTGTCAAATTGAATCGTCGTAACCTCAGTCCAGCGTTGCATCTGAACATAGAAATAAACTGTTTATCTGAAGTTCGCTAGAATGGAAATTGACATGAAGCTTAATTTCCATTCTAGATGTTTTATTGTTGTCAATTTCTATGTCTGAAGGAGAGCTGGCCGAAGCATAGAAATTGACAACAATGAAACCTCTAGAACGGAAATGAAGATTCATGCAATACACAACAGTGGCACATAAATCGCACGCATTTTCAGTTAGATACTCTTGTCAACGGCTGAATCATTGGTTTAGAATCAGCCACATGTGCAATTCTAGGCTTTTCATTGGTGGTTCATGCCCCAACTTAGTTCCCCCGGATGTGCCGCGACCTTGAGTCAATTTCCATTCTAGTCAACTTCAGATAAACAACATATTTCTATGGGCCGAAGCATGTTGTGCTATTAAATCTAAAATCAAATGTGACCTTTCTTTTTATTTATAAAATTTGTAAGCGATCTAGCTTTTTTCGGGACTTTTAGCTTATAGAAGAGAGAGAGAGAGAGAGAGAGAGAGAGAGAGAGAGAGAGAGAGAGAGAGAGAGAGAGAGAGAGAGAGAGAGAGAGAGAGAGAGAGAGAGAGAGAGAGAGAGAGAGAGAGAGAGAGAGAGAGAGAGAGAGAGAGAGAGAGAGAGAGAGAGAGAGAGGAGAGAGAGAGAGAGAGAGAGAGAGAGAGAGAGAGAGAGAGAGAGAGAGAGAGAGAGAGAGAGAGAGAGAGAGAGAGAGAGAGAGAGAGAGAGAGAGAGAGAGAGAGAGAGAGAGAGAGAGAGAGAGAGAGAGAGAGAGAGAGAGAGAGAGAGAGAGAGAGAGAGAGAGAGAGAGAGAGAGAGAGAGAGAGAGAGAGAGAGAGAGAGAGAGAGAGGAGAGAGAGAGAGAGAGAGAGAGAGAGAGAGAGAGAGAGAGAGGAGAGAGAGAGAGAGAGAGAGAGAGAGAGAGAGAGAGAGAGAGAGAGAGAGAGAGAGAGAGAGAGAGAGAGAGAGAGAGAGAGAGAGAGAGAGGAGAGAGAGAGAGAGAGAGAGAGAGAGAGAGAGAGGAGAGAGAGAGAGAGAGAGAGAGAGAGAGAGAGAGAGAGAGAGAGAGAGAGAGAGAGAGAGAGAGAGAGAGAGAGAGAGAGAGAGAGAGAGAGAGAGAGAGAGAGAGAGAGAGAGAGAGAGAGAGAGAGAGAGAGAGAGAGAGAGAGAGAGAGAGAGAGAGAGAGAGAGAGAGAGAGAGAGAGAGAGCAAACTACAAAGCGAGATAAACGAAAGCTACGGAGGCTATTTAGCTACAAAATAATGATCTGTTCGACACAGCTAGCTGTACTACATTCTGCGGACTTTTCTCATTCTACAAGATATTTCTGCATTTTGACATTTTGACCTACCGACGGATTTAGACCGTATTTTGACTTGATAATTTCCAACAGATTATGGATGAAAGTGATTTTCCTCTCAATAAAATGATTTCATTTACCAATTCGGACTTTATTTGACCTTTTACAAGCCCTTGTTATAACGCACTGAGGCCAAAGAGATAAATTGTGTTGTGTGTGTGTCTAGGTGTAGAAATGACTTTCTTCAATGCTACTGGTCAAGGTCAGAACTATTTTCGAGGGCAAGATGATCAATTTTCCATTGAACTGAATGCAAATTCAAGCCTGAGTTCTGACGAACCAGAAAGTTGACAGCAGATTTAAAGTGCACAGTCAGAGAAGACGTCAATAGTCGATCGGTGTGAATAATATTTCCATTTGATGCATTTGTCACGGAGAAAAATTGAGCTTAAGATATGTACTTTTCACTTGACTGGCCTGCAATCTTGCCGTGGATATCTGATAAGGGCTGCTTCTGCAATGCGTGCTACATAGAATTCCGACCATAGAGTAGGGATATATAGGTAGAGTGTCGACTCAAAAAGTATCTGTATACAGTGAAAATTTTTATATGAAAAGATTCAGTTTTTTTGCGGAGATAACGTTCCCGTGGTCCAAAAAAATATTTGAGCACTTTTAAAAAAGTCAAAATTTGCCAATTTATATACTACCGAGATGACTCCCCTATGTAAGTAGTATGAAACAAGTTGGATATAAAAAGTAATGAATATTTGCTAATAAGCATCCTAACTAAGAGGAAATTAGGCTGATGATCAAGATAATTTCATGATCCGTATTATAATGGACGTCTTCTTGAAAAAGTGGAGATGTTATTCGTGCTTTCTTGGCTGAAATTTCAAGTTATAAATTCAATTTTCAACTGCATGATTTCATGATTCACTAAATTCATGTTTTATTTCTTGAATCTGAAAAGTGATGTGGACCCATTTACATCTTTCAAAGTTAATTGAAGTCATTGTCTTTGATTATGCGATTTTGCTCTTTGGCAGGTTGCCTGTGATATGATCATGCTTAAGAAGATACTCTTAAGGTTCAGTATGAAAGCAATAGCAGATCATTGAGTTGTTAATTTATCAAACATTAGTTCTCCAAGGCTGTCATGACACTGAGAATCTGTAAAATACCATCATTCCTTCTGCATTACAATCATGATCACTCAATTCCGTGGCAATTTCTTCAAAACTGCATAACTTTGCATATTTCACATTTGGTGACAATACCACCTGCATCTCCCTTCGAGTCCATTTAATAAAATTGAAAGTGTATGCATATTGGGGATTTAATAAATGCGGAGTTACCACTCTACCTGCAATATACCTACTCTATGAATCCGACACTCTATGATAACAATAAAGGACTAGAACGGCCATGCACCTTGAAAACAATGCTACGTCGTGGACATGCGTTGTCATGACAATGGTAAAAAATCGATGTCGGCTTCCAGTGGTTCTTCAGACATTCTTACCTTGTCAGTACATTCTACAAAGATCAACGATTATTATCATTTAAAAACGAATTTCATTTAAGAAAATAATTTTGAAAATGCCAAAATAATCTGTAATTATTGCATGTATCACTTGTAATAGTCCTTACCGACTTTGCCGCGATCGTCCTACCAGCATGCATCAGCTGGAAAAGGAGACTAATTTCAATTTGTCGCGAAAGTGAAACCCACCATTGTTCTCCACAGTTAAAGTGGTCTAATGATGAACTTTGATTAAAGACTTCTCACGAGTCCATTTGTCTAGTATATAAACCGTTACTTCTTCTAAGTTGAATCATCACTTGAAACTGGTTCAACTTGTTTTGACTGACTGCTGTATTAATCACCTATCAACCTGAGATGTTCCTAAGATTCCGAAGCTTCTTCCACAGATCTAGCGATATTGTCAAAGATAGGTGCCCAATCGGCGAGCAGATGGAATGACCATCAACTAGAGGCGGTTGTCCATTATACTCTCGTTAACATAAACACAGATATATATTCATTTGCGTGTGGGTTATTTCTATCACTATAACATCCTCTTTAGCAACTTCTCTCTCATGAAAGCGCATGCAATTTCGAGTCTCTTGATGAAAAGTAAGTTTACACATGTCATAATCTTGTATGTCTGCTTCAACTGCAGAAGCCGTAATTTGATTCAAAAGACAATCATTCTATACTATTGTATGCGTTGTTGTATTGAAGCAACTATGGAATGGATGTTATAGTGATAGAAATAAACGCAGATTTTTCCTTTGTCATGGGCAGACTTACATCAATTTACATCTACAGGTGCCTTAGAATGTTGTTTGGATGATAAGCGTGCATATAAGTGTTTTTGATAGATATGCTTAAATTTCTATGCATTCTCACAAGAGAGTACGTGCAAAAACGCTTCGCTTATTGATGGAAAAATATGAAAATTGATGTCCCAACTAATACAAATCTTTATTAATCTGCACCCTACAGGTACCTAAGAAAGCTATCTACAAGACAAGAGTACGCAAACGCGTTTCCGACCAAGCAGCTTGAACAGCTATGCGTTTTCGAAAGACAGCGGTTGCTGAGAGTAATCGTTTATTGATGGTAAAACTCGCGGATTTGTGGCTTATCTTGTACAAATCTGCATTAGCTTGCATCTGCAGATAGTTGCAGGCATTCATGAACTAGTGACTAAGAAATCTATCCGCTTGCAAAAGACTAATTCAGAAGACATAGCTGGTATTAGTGATAGCAGCTCATATTAGTGATGTGGAAGTTAAATGCAGTTAGTGAGACAAAGCTGCAACGCCTCATTCTGATTGGCTGTTGCCATCTTTATCTGATATTCCATTGGAGTAAGCGTGTCTTTTTTAAATTCGAAAAGACTCGTGACTTCAACTGGAAAATTCAGGGTGTTCCGCAAACTAGACTTTCCTAGATTTTCGAAATGTTGATAAGGAATTTTTTCTCTACAAAATGAGCCCAATCTTGAAGCTATTGCAATTTGTGGCGAGTTGAAGTATAATTCGGTGTAGATTGGCCGGACTATTAATTTAGAGCGGACATGATCCTATCCCAGTCAGTATACAGAGACATAGATATTCGACTCTCTTTGGCCTGTGTGATTGGCCGAGCGCGCATTGTAGAAATATCTCTTATCAGAAAACCCAAGAACTTAAACGGTGAGATTGCAAGTGAAGAATGCATATCTTCAACTCAATTTTTCTTAGTGATGAATTCGTCAAATGGAATTATTATTCACACCATTCTACTCCTCACGATCTTAATTTTCTGACTGTGTACATTTAATGTGGCGTCAGTGTTTCAGTTCGTCAGAATTCAGACTTCTTGCCCCTCGAGACTAGTTCTGGCTGTGACCATCAGTTTTGAGGAAAGTCATCTCTACCCTAACACGCAGACAAGACAATTTATCTCTGCGACTTAAACAAACCGAAAGGTCGGTTTTCTATGACATTGGCGCACGCTTTCTTCTCTTCAAAGGCCGTGTTGCTTCTTTAATTGATAATATCCAAATGGGCTTGAACAGGTACATCAGAATATCAGATTATGAAATATCAATTTCATGAGCCAAATTCTCATGATATATGAGAACTCTGATTAGGGAAATCCATCTGCATCATTTCAGGTTTAGATCTGATGATAATGTACAAGATAGCAGACAATGAAAATTGACATCGTATTTTCGCAAAACTCGGCGGTAACTCAATTAAAATGGAATGTATTCCAAACGGAATCGGATGATCGCATTCACAACAAATTTTACAGATAGAAGTGAATGCAATTCGTTTACTGAATTTCATGAGAGATTTGAGATATATTTTCAATAACTCATGCTTTGAAAAAAGTTCTCAACCAAATGAAAACTTTCCATACTGTAATTTTCCATTCAGGTTCGGAGAGGCCTTCTTTATCGCTCATTCGATATGGTCGGCCTGAGCCCGCCATGTTATACGGGTTGGAGGTCAGGGACCGAAACCTTGCTTTATGCAGCCATATGATTCCTCCCTGATGACTCCGTACATAGCGATCTTATTATAGATTTCTTCAGTTTCGTGGTTTTCTTCATTTATAATTTTTGGTAAGCTTCTCGTCGTACTTCATGCCGAGCTCTCATGCATAGTTTATAGAAAAATAATATAATTGATAATTAGTTTTGATTTATTTTCCCGTCCCCTTAAAAGTTGGGTCGACTAGCTTTTTTGATATGCATCATAGATCTCTGTGTTTAAGGTATCAATCTATATTCACTAAGTAATCAAATTTGTTATACGACTTTCCGCTAGGGTTTTTGTTTAAGTTTGTATCGGATGATCACAACACAATAAAATTTACAGATAGAAGTGAATGCGATGCGTTTACTGAATTTCATGAGTGATTTTAGATACATTTTCAAAAACTCATGGCTTGAATAAAAAGCTCTCAACCAAACGAAAGCTTCAGTGACTCTGATCGGGCTTTCAAATGTCTCTCAATCCATGGTCATTAATTGGAGAATTACTGTTGCATGATATTTAGTTGATAAGTAGAATAAGGAAAACGGGTTCCTTATCTGAGCTCAATCTGTGTTTTCTAGCGCATTGAGGTCTCGGCAAGTCGAATCTGCCGCCTCATTTAGTTGCGAAAAAATCACAGTACAACAAATTTACTTCAGCAGGCACAAACTGGACGAAATGTCTCGAAGTGGTAAAAGACTATTTTAGACTTTTGCATGCCTCATTCATTCAATGAATAAAATGACAAGTTTCCTATTGGATGTTGACAGGAATTCAATATTTTTCTTTTTCAACAGATGACAACTTTCAAGCACATTGATGCGTCCTTGTATTTTTGGTTTATAAAATATCATATGTTTTGGCGTCAAAAGTTTTTGCCTTACATGCCACTAGGAGAAAACATTCACAGAGTACTCTATGAAAACATTAAGGGATTCCAATTTTGCACGATGCTTAGAACGACAAGAGAATTTGCTTTTGAAAAACTGGACTTGAATGAGGTCATGGGGCAAATTAAGCTTGATATTGCGCGGAAAGTGGGTGGTCAAGCGCACAATTCAGGATACTCTATAAGACATTTTACAGCGACCTAGAATTTCGGGCTCCTTGCCTTAACTTCAAAATGAGTAAAATCGCCAAAATTAAGTTAAAGCATGAAATTTATTCATTTTGTAGAGTCTCTCAAACATCAAATAGTGAATCTTGTGAGTCACTTCAACTTTTATATCGAAGTTGATGTTCTGAACTCAATCATGTTTCAAATTTCATGGCATTCTGATAAATAGTTTCTTTTCTGCACAAGAAAATGTACGAAAATTGCCAAGTGTCTCACAATCCATAGATATTTCTTGAATATTGCCATTGGATTCCAATGGAAAACCTTTAACCTTACCTATAACCGAAAACGACTAGCTGTGACACTCAAGAATGTGATTTTTGTATTCAGCGTTTCAAGATCTACAAATCCATGCTATTAGGCCCTTTGTGCGCGAATGTTGGAAGAAAGTGCTCCCTAACTATATCTGTGATGCATTAATGATCATGGTGAAATTTCCTGACTCAACCCTTTCTAACGGTGCATTTCTACTGAAAATCGATGCGTTGTTGCTTTTTAATTTGCAAAGCGACAAGATTCAGACCATTGAAAAAGTGCATCAAAAATTGAAAATCGGAAATCTCAAGCGAGAATGATGATGCTTTGACGCGCAGCTGACGAACGTAGACTTGCTAAATGCAAGTTTTATTTGTGCAATTGCAATTTACGTACATTAATAATTCATATTTTGTAATTACTGTAGTTAGTAATTAACTGCAGCAAAAGTGTCAAAATGCTCCATATTTCTACACACTCATAATACCAGACTTAAAAGCATACACATACTTAAGTGACATGTATTTTGCCATGTTTTACATAGAGAACATCGGAAATTGATGCATGCAGAGAATTATGAAGTATTATAACTTGATTAGTCACACGATCATACTCACAAGTGGATCGGGTGTAGACCTGATACTTTTGAACAGTAGCGCTCACGGACTTCATTTGAAAATTCACTTTCATTTGCTTGTGAATATTTGAAAGTCTATGAATCAGAGCACACATTAGGAAACATTAAAATGCTAATCACTTCGTGTTGAGGCTAATGCGAATATACATGTGGCATATCGCAGTTTAGTTTTTACATGCATAAGCACGTGTAATGTAGCTTAGAATTTCCTGGAAAAAAAGCAGTTTCAATTTATGGAACTTGACTGTTAGTTTCTGTGCTATCCCCCTCTTTGTCCTGAAAATGTTGAACATGAGATGTAGAGAGACCTATCGCTTTTAGGAAACTTTATTGATTTATTTATTTAATTTCATTGTTGTTAATTGCTTTCACGACATGGTTTAAGATGTTCTGGTGGACAATCGATCCCCGCTACCTGCCTTAATGTCGGCGGTCACAATTGTGACGAGTTATTTATTCATTGATGACAGTTGCTATGACAACTGATGTGTGGTGGTGAGGGTTTGATCCTGCCAATTGACACAGTAGCATAAGTAGCTCGTAGCTCAGTTGGTTAGAGCACAGGTCTAGTCAGCATTGGTCGTAGGTTCGAATCCTACCAGCTGCACATCCAAGACAGTGACCAAGCGTCTGGAAGCGAAACGTTTGCCGATTTTACCTTTATTATATTTTACTTAAACCTTCGTGTGTATTTGATTCGGCATTATATATATTTCGGGAGAGATTTGTGACGTTTTCCTTGTATTCATTATGCGCCTCCCGCCTCAAGCCATTACATGCGCACATCTTTTGCATGGCAATTGTATCTATCGTTTAATTAATTTCATTGTTGTGCATTGAGTCTGCAGCTACATGTATATCTCTGTTAAGCATTAGACTGATTTAAAGGTTCAAACTGTGGCCTCTAGAAATACAGTACATACAGTCGGACTCTCTTTTTCCGAAGGAGAAATTAAGTTAGCGGTTTTGTGATGTGCCTTCTCCGGTCAGCAATTTAGATTGTGGGAAAAGGAACTCCGGGCCAGAAAATTCAACCCCATTTACAAGTCTGCTTGCGACAAAACAAATTGTTTGATCGGTAGAGACACGCTCTTAACTTTCTAAAGGTTTTGACTAGCACAGTAAACAAAGATTTTGATATCAATATCACGGATAACACTGGCTATCTCTGCAACAGTCTGTGTCTTGAATTTAACCAGTTAAAAAAAGTCCGATTCATGCGATCAAAGCTGCTAAAAGCAATAACGTCAGAATTTCAATCTGTTCCAACATCTGTCACAATTTTAAAAAATCGGAAAGTATGTTGAAGTCATGAAATTTATGATAACACAACATGTTTCTAAAATAAATAGTTTTATTTCAGAGAATGCAACAAAAATGTATCAGGTTGAAATAATCGTCCTGATACAATGCATCAACTCTCATTAACTTTACCAGCACATTTTCAATTCGTTCACTTTCTTAACAAACGCGGTTTGCCTGTTCATACAAAATCATTAAATCTGTAATCTCCCTGATTACCTCGTTGACATCCTGGAGAGATGAGTATCCTTGAAAGATAATACCTTAATCTCTAAATTCTAACACTAATGACTATAACAAGCACGAGCTGGTCATTCTAGTATAAAATGGATATGTCTGATGTGTTTTTCCCTTTTATATAATAGTGCAATGAAGCAGTATTGGAAGGAAAAGATGAGGAATGTGTTGATGACGTTTTAGAGTCCATAATGGAAGATGCCTTGAATTCTTGACTTTGCTCTGCTCTTTGGCACCTCCTTTGCGTAGTCACGTTGGATTACATTGTAATGTGAACACGTTTATACAGTGGACTTCATTGTCTGCAGGAAATGTTCCAAGTACTTTTAGGAACTCAGCCGGTTTCATTTGCAATTTTTTCTATTTCTCCTCGCAGATGAATCCAATTTCATTTCGATTTTCATATTTTCTTCATCTAACATCGCATGATTCTTCTGTTAGCTTTACCTTATTTCCTCTTACAAAACCTGTTTTCTCCAAGAAATGCCAACATTGTCTTCAAGATATCGCAATATATCAAGAATGTTTTAGACTGACTTCGAACCAACATAACGAGTTTGTATAAAATTATGTATACAAAACAATGCGGGAGTCGAAAGAGAAAATGTATATTGAGATTCTGAATACAAGATTAAGCAAGGATAATAAATAAAAACAAAGAATTTGTATACTCCCAGCAATTGTATAATTGATATCTGTATATGTCTCGAAATTCATCTATGTCTAAATCACATGTCTATCGATCTATGACACCAGTGATTCAAGGTATTTTGCTAATCTATTCCTTTGATAGCTTGCATTACAAGCTAATATTTTTGAATTTCTTGAAATATACACTAATCCCAAAATGTTTTAATGAATTGCCTTTTGAATTGCTTTCTATTGTTATTAGGTAATATCGTCATAAAATTGCTAATTTAAGCATATCTATGAAGACATTTAACACTCTATATGACATGGATAAGTATAATATAGTTTCAATTGCAAGTTTTATTACTAGATCGTAAGTACGAAAACAAGGAAGCTTGAGTTTTGATTCCAATTTCAGGTTATCAAGA